>KN474388.1:40917-53937 GCA_000787095.1 Periophthalmodon schlosseri
CCTGTCAGACTGATGGGACTTCTGAGAGTTACATCAAAGACACTGTTTCTTCTAATTCCAATCAGGGAACATCCTGAAGAAGTGGATGTATAAAGGAACTAAACAATACTGAAGGACAATATGTTGTGTGTGTAAAATTAAGATTTGAAGCTGATTAATATGGTTAGATTACGTGTTGAACTGCAATACTGGGGGCTTTACAATGAGAGACCAAGCATTATAGCAAAATATTTGTCATTTTTCAGCTTTTTCTAATCATGGGCTCAACACTGCCTTTTTGTCGATTGTGTTTTCCGAAACTGCATCATCAAATCCATCAAATCCTTCTCTCTGCTCAATGGGAATTCTAACGTGATATTCCAGTCAATTATATGAGGGTCAAAATTAAACTATATAATAACTTCATCAACAATGTAAACTACATTTTGTTTCCTGGATGTGACCACTCCCCAGCTGCATCTCTGTCAGTCTCTGCTGTTCCTTCTTTGGGAAAAAGTATGACCAGTGCATACCAAGTTTGATGATTTGACACTGGTATAGTCTGTATAATTTGCAAAAAGGTGAACCCCATATGCCCATTTTCCCTGTTTCTAACACAACACTGAAGACTAGCCAATCCCACTTCACCTGTATTGGTAACATTGTTGTGACAGGTTGATGCATTCTGGAGGATGAGTCCAGCGTGTTGATATTGTGAGTGTTCTCTGGCTACAGTTTCTTATTCTACAATCCCCTCCCCCTTCAGATGCAATTTTTTTTTGTTTTTTTGTTTTTTTACCACATCTCAGCATTGCACACAATATCTCTCCCAGACACAGAAATATCCTATGTGTACATTTCTTTATTCAAGTTGAAGAAACATGAGGCAGAGAAAGAGCAGACAATGAACAATGACTTGAGAGTTTCATCTTGTGTGCCCTCCTGTCATGCATGTGCAGCCTTTCAGGAAAACTAGATTCTTGGTTTGATTTAAAGAGCAATAAAAAGCTCACATTTGTTGCTTAAAAACAATGAACTGAAATAATGAAACAATGCATTTTATATTAAAATGACCTAAATTATGATAACTCAGCTTTAAAACCATTAGCTGATCACCAAAGCGATTTCATCTTTTTTTGTTTTTTTTTGTTTCAGTATTACTCACGGGTTTAACCACTGAGAAACCATGTTATTTCCACTGTTTTTAGAATCACTATGGCTTTGTTATCTATGCCCGCGAATGTAGGAAGGGCTCATAATTCAATTGCTCTGAACAGGAGAGAGTAGCAATGGAATAGTGTGCAAAATGGTTAAAGAGATCTAGCCGAATAGTAGCTGAATCAATGACAAAAGAACAGGATTGAATTTGACTGTATTAAAGACGAAACCAAACCTGAATGGGACTGTATTATTCTGGATGCTTTATAATCCTGTAGTGTTTGTTTTTTTAACCTCAACCAGAGCTAATGCCCTGATAAGGGAATAGAGGCAGACAGGTTAGAATAATTAGAGGAGAGAATCCTTATAAGTTTAGTGGGGGAAGGGTGCGTGTGTGTGTGAAGATTGTGCCGAGAAGAGAGGCTGACAGAAGAAGAGTTGAAGAAAAATGGGTGAAGGGGGCCTTCTGTCTTTTAACTGTTGCCATGGACACCAAGAAAGCTGACTTACCCTTACTGCTGTGTGAAATGGTTTACAATCATAGATGCATGCACACATACTTTCTTCAATAAAACCAATGTAGTCAGCATTTCATAACTCGTGCAATTGTGCCAGTTATTTAATAGATTATAGAATAGAATAGATTATATGGGTGCTTGCCAAAAAACTGGTTTATCTTCTCTTTGTAGAAAGACTGTGGGTGTGCACTGGCCTCTCATTAGTTAAATAAAAATCAAATAGTTAAACCAATCTAGTACCTAATTTAGAATGCTTGTCCTCAGTGGTGCATGCCATTTCTGTCTCTGTTTCTATCAAAATCACAACAATCCAATTCAACTAAATTTTATCAAAGCTTACTTTATATTTGATGGGTTTTGAAATACAAGCAATTGCACATTATTTTTGCAGTCTTAATTATCCAGGCTTTGCTGCACAAACAGTACGCTGTCTCGAGAGTGATGTATATATTAATGCATAACCCACACTTGTTCTTGTCTAACTATACATTGTCTATGTAAATGTATTTATTTATCAATTATAATCAATTTCACAAATATGAAAAAATTTAACCAAATTTGTCTCCAAATCTAGATCTTAAGAAATAGTGATAGTGCATGCTCAAATAGTGCATGTGTGTAATGTCATGACATTACACATTACCCAACAGAGAATATATATGATTGCCTTCATCAAAAAGTGAAATGATGAGTTTTTGTTGGGCAGTGGACAGTGGGATAGAGAGTGCTAATGGTAGGTCACTCCTACCTGCATTTGATTTACTGCTGCAGGGTCCCATGAGAACATTTTTGATGGTGCATGCTGGAGCCACCCACATAATGTAAAAAGAACAAAAGGATTGTTCTAGGTGATCAATATTTGGTCCACAGGGGGATGAAAAAAAATCAAGAAGGTTGTCACTGAAGCTCCCACTACAGTGATCACAGGGGGACATATGTTATGTAATATGCTGCACATCTAAAATCGGCTACTGTTACATTTTTACACGTGGATGTCAGAACATTTTACTATTAGCCTCACGTGCTATGCAGATTAACATGTGAAATAGTGTGAAAACGTTCCTCCTCAGCGGGTGCACATTAGAACCTTCAAACCCATCTGATTGGACGCTTGCACCCACGTAAAATCGCGCCAGAATTGGCTGTGTAGAATTGGGCGTCCCTTGCTTTTCTTTTGTGTGCCGTATTCAACTTTCTCAGGTGCTTGAATGCGCGTGACCAAGAAGAAGAAGAAGAAGAAGAAGAAGAAGAAGAAGAAGAGAGAGAGAGAGAGAGAGAGAGAGAGAGAGAGAGAGAGAGAGAGACTGACTGGCCGCCAGTGGGAATTCACTGTAGCGAAAGTCCGGCTTTCCAACGCGTGTGCGCGCATAGTCTTTCAGCACCATGGAAAGCGCACGACGCCGCAGTGACCACGCGTGGATTCAACCGGTGGCTCTCAACCAGACAAGCGGAGAGAAAGCGCTGACATAACCCAAAACTAAGTAATAATATTGTATTCATTTCACAGGGAAGTGGCTTTTGTTTCATGAGGCACTTACAGTATCGTAATTCACTGTAGCTTTGTCGGTTGGATCCTTTGGGTAGGCGTGCCTCTGGATAAGTGCTCCCGTGCCAGCGTAGTATTGTAATAGGAAACTGTAAAGGGGACGCGCTGGTGAATCACGAGACTCTTCATTTTTAAGGATGCTGGTGGAGGGAAATGCCTGGAGACAGAGATGACGAGATTTGTCGAAAAGCACTTGAACTCCTCTCAGACCTTTGTTCCAGGGGCGAAGTGCCGAACGAGAACTGCCTGGATTTCACCTACTATTTCCGAGACCTCGCCAGACCACGCTACTCGGATTCAGGTGAGGAGACCGTATCTTCTGGTTTTACACACGCACTGCTGAGGCACTGAGGTGAACTGAAGTGGAAGTGTACAAAGTCGTGTGCTATGACTGCGATTTTACTACTATCACATAATGCATAGTGCTGAATGAGCAGCATCAATGTGGTTCATTAGTTATTCCAATTCTAAGCCTAATGTCTATTTATAGTTACACCAAATCAAATCTCCCAGTGCTCGTGAACCCGTGCATGCAGCTAACAGGTGAGTGCACATTGTATAACGGTTTAGAGGAGGTGCAAGTGCTGATCACCACTAGAGTGAACTATGGGCACAAGCACAAATACTCACATGTTCATGTAGTCGCTCACCTCACTTCATTCATTAAAACAGATTAATCATCATCATGATGCCATTTCCCCCTTTTGGCTACCTTTTCTTAACTATTCATACATTATGAGCTGTTTTATAGGCCAATTGATTTGTTAAATGTTGCATTTCATGTGGTGTGATGAATTTGTAAATGATGTAATATACTTTGATTACATGCAGTAGATCACTAAAATGAAATCTAGATAAAAAATATTGTTTGAGATCCAACGCCTTCTGCAATCCCTTGTTAACATTATACCTAAACCTATTGCTGCAAAGGTTATCAGAAGCCAAATTATTTGCGTATTGTGTGAAGATATTTTAAACAATACATTTGTAGTTGTTTTGTCTTGCACATATAAAATGTGAGACTTAAAACATTGCCTCTTCAACACTCCCTGGCCTCCTACACTATTGCACCTCCTAAGGTCCTGTGCTTCAAAATAGGCCCACTACATTTTCTTTTTATAATCCAGTCTCCAAATCCTTCAGGACTGTACTTTCCCACCACCCGAGCAGCGCTCTTGCAGCCTGCCAAACTGTGAGCTGAGTGTCCCCACACGACAAGTCCTTCACATTTCTGCACATTCTTCTCACACATCTTCTGGGGCTGGAGGAATCTGAGAGCTTAGAGAGGACACTTTGTCTGTGAGGAGCACTCTTGTGCCCACACGCAGGCAGTCTGCTGAGCAGGTGCTTTAGAGTCCCTTTACAATAATGTACAACTAACACTGAGAGGAATGGGTCTTCCATTGCTGTCTGGACTTCAGCTCATTTGTTTAAGATGAAACATTACACTGAAAAACTTACAGGAAAATTTAAATCAACACGGAGCAAGCCACAAAGTGTACAGACACAAAGCTACACATTCTTTTTATGGAATGAATACACCCTACAGTGAATGTATATATTTGGATTGGCACGGTACAGTAGTATGGGTTGCTATTATCTGTAATTTTGTACACTTCTGTACATGATTACAAAAAGAGCATTTATTGACTAACAATATATATGTATGTAAAACTAAAACTCACTCAATATTGTCCTGATATGGACTGCATACATTAAGCTACTTTATATGCATAGAAAAACATACAAACTAGAAATGTCAACATCAGATAGGTTCTGTGTGATAGCTAACAACAATGCTCTGATGCAAATAAATGCAGAATTATTCAGTGCCATGCGCTGACACTCTCAACCTCCATTTGCCACTTTAAGCTTGGTATTAGTCTATGATACAGCTTTTACTGTCTGTCGATACTTTTTCCCCTTGACTATTTTAAACATGAGATCAATAACAAGCTTTACATAGTATACATATATAATGGAACATTTCTTAATTGCTAAATATGTTTATTTATTCATTGGAACTGTGCATGAGGTCTAGGTCTGAACAGTTGGTTAAGACTGAGTTGACATATCAGGACATGGGATTGCATGCAAATGTAAAGACATTAGGTTTCCAAAGATACAGAACGAAAAAGCATATCTGGCTGTGATTCAAACACATAATTCCTCTTGTGTTATCACTGAGGAGGATGAAATATGACTGCATATGAAACATTGCATGTGGGGGGTTGATAAGAGATTTCACCGCTATCACAATATTATACTAATCCTGACTAATCTTTTCAAAGGTAGGAGGAAAAAAAACATAAAAGAAAAAGAAAACCAGGAGACTCAACATAAAGTTACTGCATAGGATTCACTGCAGGTTCATCAGTCCATATACCTTTAATCTGTCACCAGATAAGTAAATGTGATTTTACAGGACAAGTGAGAAACAGTAACGCTCAATCTAATCAACTTCCTTTGACAATGAAAAATGAATTGTATATTCAATAAATCGTTCATATACAGGGCTGTATACGGTATAACATGGTAGTAGTCCAATGTCTTACGTATTATGCTCAGCCTAAATTATTCCAGGTCAGTGGGAAAAAATCCTGCCCTTCCTTTGAGTATTTCTACTTTTTTCCTTCTATTCCAATGTCATTCATAAGCCTGTAATGTGGGGTCACTCTTGGCTCATGCTTCCTGCTTCTTTTCCTTTCTTTAGATGTGTCGGTGAGCCTGCTGTCCCTGGTAGTCACTGCCTGCGGCCTGGCCCTGTTTGGAGTCTCTCTCTTTGTGTCATGGAAGTTGTGCTGGATTCCGTGGAGGGAGCGTGGCTTATCCCCTACCATCAAAGATGCCACAGGACACCTCATCCCCACCCTGAGCCCTCTGCCCCCCCAGCCCGCCCCAAGGCAGCCCGTCTACACAGCAGTAGATCCCCCTGCACACGACCGCCGTAAGTCCTCTCACAGCTCCATGGCCCGAGAGCCCACTCCAGTGGCATCAGTGGTGTCTGTAGAGGCTCCTATGTCCCCCATGTCCCCGCCCCCTGTGGTCAAAGCCACCCCTGAAGCAGCCATGAAGATCAGTCACACGTCTCCAGACATACCGCTGGACGCTGAGTGTAAGACCAGGGAGAATGGCGTCCACACTACACCACGAATACAGCGGCAGACCACGGAGCCATCGTCAAATGGGTAATTTCTTCTGATAATGTACTTTAATTCAGTTCAAATGTAAGCATCATAGTTTCATATACACTTAACTATTCCAAAAGTCATGAGCCAAATAACATAACTGATACCGTTGAAAAATGTTTGCACTGAGCTGACTGTGAAAAAAGGTCACTTTAACTTACTGCTTACAGAACCTGTAACGGAGATAGCAGTACTATGAGGAGTTTTGCAGTAAAGTCATCAATGAAAGTATTTATTACTTCCTTTAGAGTTCTTTGTAAAAGTCCTTTAAAAGTTTACATCACTCTATCACAATTGAGGCTTAAAATGCTTCCTCCATGTTTTTTTTGTTTTTGTTTTTTAATAAAAAGCACATCTCTGTCTTGTTTACAGACAAGGCTCCATCCGCCGACACATGAACCTGTCTAACCCAGACTTCAATGTGGCCCAGTTCCAGAGACAGGACTCTCTCACAGGGATGGGTCTTGGTTTGGGGCGCCTAAAGCCTGAGCTGTACAAACAGCGCTCCCTGGAGGGTGATGAGGGTAACCGCAGAGGAAGCAGCTGTGGACGTCTCCATTTTATCCTCAAATTTGACTGTGACCTGGAACAGTTAATCGTCAAAATTCATAAAGCTGAGGACCTCCCCGCTAAGGACTTCTCTGGTACTTCTGACCCTTATGTGAAAATCTACCTGCTGCCGGACAGGAAGACCAAGCACCAAACTAAAGTCCATAGAAAAACACTGAATCCAGTTTTTGACGAGGTCTTCCTGTTCCCAGTCGCATATTCTGAGCTTCCCACTCGCAAGCTTCACTTTACAGTCTATGACTTTGACCGCTTCTCACGGCACGATATTATTGGTCAAGTGGTGGTGGACAACTTCCTGGACCTTGCTGATTTCCCCAGGGAGACCAAACTGGGCCGTGATATCCAATACGTCTCCTCGGTAAGTCTGCCCCTCTCCTCCACTAACAAAACATCGTGAAGTGTCACACTATATCTCAAGGGCCATCCATACTACAGATTTTTCATTATGCAGCACTCCCTCAATAGGCTCTTGTCCACTCACACAGACGATCAGATTAATGTGCATAAGATGTTTTATCGCTGGTGTTTGATCTGATGTAGTGTCATTGTAAAAGGCATAAAAACATGGATAAATCTTGGAATGACTTCGGTTTTATGGCGTTTACCGAAGAACAGAGAAGGAAGAGGTGCCTGAGAACCATATTCAAATAAAATGGTAGTCTCTCCTAGGAAATGGATTGAACACATTTAGGAAAACTGATGGTTTCTGCAACTACTAAAGTTACTTTGTGCCACTTTAGCAAAACAAAGAAAAGTCTAACATCAATGTGTCTCTCATTGTACTTGAGTTTGGTTTTGAAAAAGCAAAAAATATTCCTTTGAAAAATGGCGGCAATGACTCAAGCATAAATACAAGTTTGTCATATTCTACACATGTCTCCTTCAGTAAGAACAAGTATGTACAAGTATTTGATGATTACAACAAGTGAAGTCAGTCCTGAAGCTAAGCGGTGATCGCTCAGATCCGTGTGGTGTGCAGACATGTGTGCACGTCTTTAGTGAAGAGAACTCCAGTGGTGAGAATTGATTGCCCTTAGTCTTAATGACATGAGTTTATAGACTGCAGCAGTTCAGTTTCCTCTGGCAAAGACTGTGACTCTACACTATTGAAAGGTGCAGTGCAAAGAGTGTGATGAGTGAGATTCTTGTTGCATGTCACATCCTGCTCTGGTCACTCACAAGCACAATGAACTTAAGTGTCTGATCATGAATGTGAATGTGACAAACTTCAACTTTTCATAGATAATAATACAGTCAGCATTTGATCCTTGAAGAAATTCATTCATGCAATAACACACACAATATTCTTTGTGCAGTGGATTCATTCACATGACAGTTTAAACATAGTGACCAATCAGTGTCTAAAATAAAAGCCCATTGTGTCTACTAGTTTAAACCACTCACAAATTGAATTTAAAACAACTGATTTATGTAATGACTATAAATCATTTACATGTGGCTAATAAGAGTCACATCAAATGTAATTAGCCAAAGTGATATTTCCCATGTTTTTCTCATGCCTCCTTCTTCCCACAGTGTATGCAAATATATTTTCTGCACTGCAGCCATTTCAGAGTAATGAGCTTGCCCACTCATCCATCTGTCAATCAGGGTTAAAATATGGCCAACAAAGTTACTTGGGCAAGATGGAAAAAGGTTTAGAGACTGTAACATTTGGACATTTTTGTGCACAGTGATATTATGCTGGCACATTCCATCTGGAGAGAGCATGATGAAATATTGTATTGAGTAATTATTAAAATGGCTTTAAGCCATGTTATAATGTTGTTACCACCTCAAAAACATACCCAGATTTGTATTTTGTTTCATTCACACATGTTTGAGTAACCCTTTATTATTAGTCTGTCTGCATCTCCAAAGCACAAAATGCGCTGTTCCACATTGTGATGCTACCTTTAACCTTTTGTTCAGTAGAGATTGGCAGTTCCAGTGCTGAAATTATCCAAATGATTCAAGTGAAGGTGTATGGAGTTTTAACCTCCTGAGACCTGAACTCTTCATGGCTGCTTTATTAATTTTTTCTCTTTGTTATTTGGGCTGACTGGGAGCTGATGAGTGTAAAAACAAAGAATTATCTTTTTACATTATGAGAAAAATTATGTCCACATATGAGGACATTTGTTCTATGTTTTAATCATTTTGATAGAAACAATAAAGTCACATTTAAATAATGATTTGCAAAAACTATTTGTTAAGTTCCTGATCACAGCAACATTGTTCCTGAGTAAAACCAAAATGAGAAACAAGAACTGTGCCTCTTGGAACAATGTGGCTCATTTGAAGTGCTCTTAAAAGGTGCAGGAGACATATGCCTTTAACAAAGTCCATCTTGAATCTAAACTATATTGTGTTATACTATTCTGTCACCTTTAAGTGACAGTTTAATGACCTCATATGTGGACACCAGGACCTTGCAGAGAAAAAAACTGTATTGTGGCTTAGACAACCAAAAATGTGTTGTCCACATATGAGGACGCAGGTCTCAGGAGGTTAAAATACAGTGGAGCACTTCCTGTATTGCCACATTACATCACAAGGAGGAACAGAGTTTTTTCAGTTTGAGAGAAGAACTCAGGCTAAATATGCAGGGTTTGTGTGTTAAACGTGTGAATGAAACAAAACAAAACTCCAGGTATGTTTTTGATGAAGAAACAATATTATAACATGGATCAGAAAATAGCATACTATAGGTTTGGGTTTGATGATCAGATATGTCTGCTCAAACTTTAGAATCTACCAAAATAAGTCTGTTCGGTACAAAGCATCTCAATCAGACTCCATCCACCTTTGTTTGATGTCTTCTTCTCCAGTGCTGCTCTTACTTCAATCTTGTAAATCTTTCCTTCCATTGTTGCTGATGCTCTAATACAAAACTAGTACAACCAGCACAGAAAACTAAACCCATATACAATACTTTTCAAAGGCACCATATGATAACACCTGAACTCTGTCACTGTCAGCTGTCAGTTTCTATTGTGCGTTTCTGATAGCAGAATGTGGTGATTATAGACACAAATGGACCTTGCTTGGTTCTAGGAGTCGCTGTATGAAGCAGACAGTATAGTGTGCTTTGGTTTTCACCTTTGTAGTGGAGTTATTTTAAGAGCATGTGATAAGCAAGTGGCTGCCTCTCCCAGCTCCACACTGGTCTCTCTCTGAAACGTGCATGCTGTTATTGTCAGTGTGGCAGATGGAGGTGTGGGCTATAATAGAAAAGGGTTCTGACATTGAGACAGCGGATCAGATGTCCAAAGAAAGCACAGATTCTTGTGTTTGTGAAAGGTACGCCTTCTTCACAATCTCCATATTTTTTTTCAATTAGCAAAATGTTCTGATCGCACGCAACTGTAAGAATGGGTACGCATGTCTTCAGGAGGGTACCAGTTGGTGGCCAGAAAGTGAAGCAGAAGAACCAAGCAAAAATAAATATTAGGGTGTGTTTTACAAGGGCTGCATTGTAGTGTAGACAGGGTCATAGCACTGCAGATCTTGGGATGTGACTCAATCCACAGGAGGCAGTATCCATCAAACGTGATGCAATGTAGGGATCGGTAGATAGGACTCGAGCTTCACAGCAAGAAGGTTCCGGGTTTGACTTCCAGGTCGCCCAGGCATTTCTGTGTGGTGTTTGTATGTTTCTCCATGTGTCTAGATAGGTTTCCCTCATGAAGCCAAAACATGCATAATAGGTAAAATCCTCCAGCTACGGTAGTCCTGACCAAAACTAGCTCAAGATAGCACACTGCTTCTGAAAGGTTACCCCAGTGGCATTTGTTGAAGGATGGGCCAAATGCAGATAATGAATTTATCTCACAAGGGGTTCAAAAAGAGTGCCTTATTATCCTTAATAGTAATTGCTAAAGAAGTGAATACTGGATCCTTTAGACATGTGTTAGACCAAAAATAGTGAATTTGCATTTGACTGTATATAAAACAAATGACTTTTTGTAATAGTATGTATAAAGTTTGCATTGGTATATTTTTTGGTTATGTCAATAGTATTATTAACGTATTCTAAGCGTTTTTGTAAGAACTGTGCATTTTTCATTTTATTTCAGGATAATGTGGATCTGGGTGACCTGATGTTCTCTCTCTGCTACCTGCCCACAGCGGGCCGACTCACCATTACCATGATAAAGGCCCGTAATCTGAAGGCTATGGACATCACTGGCGCTTCTGGTAATTAGAAAATGTGACTGCATGTAAACAGTGGGCTTTAGAGCAGTAATCATGAATATATATGAGTGTTACTCTCTCTCATCTCTCTGTCCTACATCCACAGATCCATATGTGAAGGTTTCTCTAATGTGCGACGGCCGGCGACTAAAGAAAAGGAAGACGTCGACGAAGAGGAACACGCTGAATCCAGTTTATAATGAGGCCATTGTCTTTGATGTGCCTCCAGAAAACATCGAGCAGATCAGCCTTTTGATCGCAGTGATGGACTATGACCGGTTAACATCTATTTTTATTACTCTGCATGCACCCTTTACATGGGTTATAAATCCAAGAAACACTAAGATTTAATTAAATTGCATGCATTTTATTGATGAGAGCATTTTAAAGATCTGTTTTATAGGTTTTGACAATACAAGCCTTTTCATGAACACATTCTCTCTGTCTTTGGCACAAACAGAGTGGGCCATAATGAAGTAATCGGAGTGTGTCGGGTTGGCAACGATGCAGACAGCCTCGGTCGAGATCACTGGAATGAAATGCTCACATATCCACGCAAACCTGTCGCTCACTGGCATCCCCTGGTGGAGGTGAGTGCATCTGATAGGTGATTTGACAGGCCTATCTGGGGCTGTATAAGGGACCAGCAGAATATACAATAAATTCACGCAGTATGTCAAATGGAAATGAACATGAGATGAGGCATTGGAATGAGACTCTTACAGTATGACAAAAGTTTAAGTACTGGTTCATTATGGCCAATTGATTAACCCTAACCCTATTAAAAGTGTAGTTATTTTAAGGTGTTCCAGAATGGGTTATCAGCCTCTATGATTTTATTGCTTATAGCCTTGCATTCTCACTGCTGCAGACAGAGCTTACTACACAGTTGCGGTGGAGGGGGTATAAAGCATTTCGAAACGGTTGTACCATTTATGGTTTTGTAAAAATAGACGCTCACTGGTGGGAGGGGTGAGGTGCCAGGTAAGCTCTTGTGCTAAGGGAATTTCCTAGAAGGCCTCCTCTTCCCTTGTTTGTGAATGAGACACCGAAATAGTCCTGTGGCACATTTGTGATGACAGTGCAGTTTCTGATTGTATAAACAGGAAAGACACTATGTTGAAGTCTAAAACAGATGTGTTGTCTTTCAGAGATCATTTGACTTGATGATCCTCTCAAATAAATATGTGGGCAGAATGTGTTAGTTATGTTATGAAGAAATCCTGAGTTATGGCTTACAAAGTCCTCTTCAATGAGACTCCTTCACACGCATTTATGATCTTAATGCCCTTCACAAGAACTTTAAAGAGTACGTTTTGTTCATCTGGAGCTTATCCTCATCCCTGACTGCCAGTCAAATGTCAAGGCTGTATCTCATTAAAAGCAGAGGAGACACAGGGGGTTTAGTTGGATTTACTGTGGGAGATACTAAGATAGAAGTATATGCACTCACACATAAGAATGTAAGTGTATCATGGACCTGAATATTTTGACACTATGACCAGTATGTTTCCAATTAAAAATAAACAATATCAAATAGGCATATGGCCGATATAGGATTTTTCAGATTGCAACCCCCTTTTCTTGAAAAACCTGTGTCTGTCAATGAAACAGTTTGATAAAGGCTGTCATCAGCTCTAAAAATAACCATAACACAACATACACAATCCACACAGAATACATTTAAAAATGCACTATCTGACTTTTCTGATGTAGGGTACACCACATGCTCGTCTTTGTGGATTATTCCACAGTATGGCATTACACTATGCCGTACACATTATGATATTTAATCATCTACTTTGTTCTTGTTCTTGTGTTCTTTGGGCAAAGTGTGACAGATCTCTCTCTCTCTCTCTCTCTC
>JACM01073056.1:0-45190 GCA_000787095.1 Periophthalmodon schlosseri
AACCTCAGACTGAACAAATGCAACCTCTCTCACTGACTATGAAACCGGCCCACCAGCCACTCCACCTGCACCACCACCCGGCGCACCTCCTGTCCGGCCCGCCATCTTTGGTTCTAGACAACAACAACTCTTCCTCCGCGGCGCCCAGCAAAACGCCCGGCACCTCCAGTCACAACGGGTCCCTGGAGCACGGAGACGTCCCGCCCTCGCGGGGTCAGCCGGGCTCTTCCATGGGACGTCCTGCAGCTTCGCTCTGTCATTCCCGCTCGCTGCTCTCCTCTGCGGCCTCGCAGCCTCTGTCGCTAGTGACCAAGTCTGTAGAATAGTCCTTTTTTAGACCTGTCTGTCACCTTCATCTTCTTTTTCTGTGCCATTGAGGCGTTGGAATTTGAGTTTTGTTTTATTAAAGTTCATTGGTCAATATTTGACCCATCATTATCAAAAGTCTAATTATTATAAAGAAATACAATGAGCTGTAGTATAGCTTTGTGAATCTGCCAAATTTTTTATGAATTTTGTTTGATGTATTTTTTGTAGTGTTAAAACCGTGCAAACAGAAACGTTTATTTAGTTCCACTTCTAAAGGATATAAAGGTTGGCTAGGATACTCAGCAAGCCCTTTCTCAGAAGCATTGGTTCTCCTTCTTTATTTGTATTAAATACGAGCTTGCGAACCAATCCCTGACATCGACTAATGTGATGAGGGCACAAGGCTGGCGTTGACACCTCACCGAGGAACAATATCGTGATGTTACTTGTTCATGTTTAAATGTACAGAATAAGGGGCGGGAGTGTGTGGGGGAGGGTTACTGTTGTTAAATATGCATTCTTCCACTGCGTTGTCTTTTTCTTTGTTGTTTACCTTTTGGGGCGGAGTCAGGTGAGTGGGCGGGGCTTGGTGGGTGGGAATTGTAAGTTGGGGGGTTATTAAATTCAAAATGTCACAACGCTAGGACCAGTAGTATTTATTGCTTTAGAGATTGCTTGTTGTTCCTTGTACGTGTCTCTTTTTGACTTTTGTTTATTAATACATTGTACAAATATTTTTTCTTAAGGTTAAGCGACTTATATATATATATGAATGATCCATTTTTACAAGGAGGATTTGAAAAACACTAAAAAAATGTTTTGTTATTATGGATTTCTTTTCCGCGCTGAAAACCTGGATTCCACTCACGAACAAAAAGTATGCACAAGCTCATTTCAACCGATGCGTCTATAAGCCATTTTACAAAAGAAGAAAAGACTAACTTGAAGCCGACAGTGGGCACCGCGTCTTCAGTGGTTGGAAAAAACACCCTTCTTTTTTATTGCACAGTCCCATCTCCCAGACTGTAGATTTGTGTACAGATTTTGCGTGCCAAATTTTTGTGATAATTTCCCTGCCCCTCTAACCACGCTGTAGGGACATCTCTGTTCATTTCATTGTCATTTTTAATTTAGACACCATTCTTTGCTGTGACGTTACATAGATTGCTATGTATGTAGTATAAATGTTGCTATAACAAATGTGTTTGGTAGCAAATTGTCAAATATTAAAATTTAAACTTAATAAAAAGACGGACATCATACTGTATAAACCCACGCGGGCCAAATTATGTATATTAGGAGGTTCATAAAAAAACTATTAAATACAAAAAAATACACAAACTGCCACTTTTAAGTACACTACTACATATAGGTAGATAGAAAAAATAGGCATGTTGATGTTGCAAGAGGCTGTAAAAAAGCTACAAGAGAATCATCCCCTCGGTGCCATTGTAGTTGACATGACGACTGTAAGCTGTCGATTTCTTCTCTGGTTTATTAAGATGCTAATGATAAATAGTTTGAATGTTTCCTTAACGGCTGTGATGTTCCTGTTCTATTTTATGCTCTTATCTTTTCCGTTTGTTTGTTTTTCCTGTTATTTTAAAATGGTTCACAAAACCATGTTTTTGTAATGAATAAATGTTTATGCTGTACAGTCTCTGTAGCATGCAGTTCTGTATTAATAAAAGCAACTTAGTATGTGCTCACGCGTGGCTTCCACTTATTCACACAGGCCTAGTCTCAGTGCAGTGGATGTGCCATCTGCAGAAGGAAACCACATTAGAAGCAGGTGCAGAAATAAAAATAGTATAACTGTAAACTGTAGTCATCCATATAAAGCTCTTACTGTGTTTGATATTAGTAAGAGATCATCTAAAGTGAGCAAAAGTCAACTACAAAATAAAGAGGGTACGGAGTATGCACCAATATATATGGATGTCAGAGTGACGAAATCTAGCACTGTTGTCAATTCATACAAAAGATCCCTATTATATGGGCAAAAGTCCTCAGAATGTCACCTATAATCAGGAAGCTGAAACCCATAAATAGACACTGCAAATATAGAGCAGCATCGAATATTGAACAAAGATCATTTGCTGCATCTTTGGAAATGTTGTGTCACTACCAAAGTTCAATTTAACACCAGATCACAGGTTTAAAGGGTCTAAAGTTTATTAACAATATAGAGGACTAAACTACTGAAGTATAGTTTATTACTGCTGCCTTTTACTGTAAACATCCTGTACATGAATGACCTCGTTTGATAATAATATGTATGTATCCATCTTAATCTTAATTCTAACATATATGGACTATGGACTGCGTCAGGAAGGAGGCTGCCTGGGATCCACAATACACACTTCTCCAGTACTTTACAAAGATGTTGAATCTCCCCGAGATCAGATAGGTGTGATTGACAGGTGGATTAACCAATCAAGGGCATGCACAGGCCGTATCAAAATAAATATGGGAGCTTACGAGCAAAAAAGAAAGGAAAAAAACGCTGTTAATCTGAGGTGAGAGAAATGACAGGACCAATGAGCTCCTTCGTTTCACATGTGTCACTGAAAAAAACAAATCAGATCTGGATTTCATTCTGGATTTGCCAGGCAAGAAATGAGGCTGATGTAATGCACCACACAAATCATATGAGCAAACCAAGATTATGGCACACCAGTGCATCATAAGTTGTTCTAAACAGTGCTCAAAGTGAATAGAAAGATATTTACTGCTGCATATCACATCTGTCAACATACTGATAGAATATATATTTGAAAAATACCATCATTCTCCGCTCTGTCAGCGTCTAAAAACTATCAGATGCCTACCTGAAATCACATAATTAATCGTTCACTACAACTGGTACAGGAAAAACCTGTGTAGATCTTCTGAAATCTCCCATAATGCATCTCTCACATCACTTTGCTTTACTGTGTCAATAGCCTGCTGGGAAACGTGTATACTATATAAAAACATGACATTGATTTGTTGTTTATGTGAAGTTTACTCAAATCTACAAAGTCCCCATAAAAAGTGACATTGCGTGTGCATGGCCGTCATGTGTAGAACCGTCCTCTAAAAACATAACTGTGGATTGTGATCAAGCCAGCGCCACCTCTGCCTTTGTTCCCCGGGTGAATGTATACGCTAAGCCTCTTCTTAATGCATTTGTGCGGGCTATACCCTTGAACTATAAACCATTATAGAGGCGACATGTTCCAACATAGGAGGCTCTGTCGCGGTTCTATTTGGTTTCAAGGGGGAGAGGAGCCTTTGTATACCTGAGTAAAAGAAATGATGTTTTTTGATGTCCCAGTGACATGGAGAGAACAATATAGAAGGCCATCTCTCCAGGCAAGACACGCTGCAGAACATTAAATAAAATGTCCCCTAGTTTATGACAAACAAGAACGAATTGTTTTGAATGGTTTTGAGCAAGAGACCTCCATGACCCTGTTTTCAAATAAAAACAGTTACGTCTGCATAAAAATTGATCTATTTCAACGCAAATTTATATTCAAAATCTCATCTCATTTAATGTTAAAGGGAAAGTCATATTTTGTGTGTCGTATTTGTTGAAAAGAGTCTTCAGTAAGGTAAAAATACACATTGTAATGCTTTTGTAACCTATGTGGCCTTGGTAAAGTCCTTCATTCAGGAGTTACCAATGCTCGGCTTATGTAGATCTTGACCACTGCTTTGCCACACACATTATGAGTTGAATGTCCGTAACTGCACATGTACAACTTCTATGAAAAGCAGTTAATATTTCCATTGGGTGAAGAAAAGTTTTATGCCATCAACAACACTCCAAGTTATAAAATGTAAAAGGGTGTATAGAAACATAAAAAGTAAGCAGGAAGCTTAGATTTTAAAGCCAAAGCAATTAAACAAAAACCGCAGAATAGAGGTTATGTAAAAACTTAAAGGTGCACTATGTAACTTTACCAGCAGGGAGGCCGCCACATGCTTGTCTCCATGGAGGTCTTTTATTAAATCTATTACAGCTATATTGCTCAAAAATACCTTGAAAAACACGCATTCTTACTTTGAGCGGGATCACCTTACCACAGATCTGACCTGTAACTTGGCCTGGTGACATCGCCTGAGCCACCACCTCCGTGCAGACAATCACCATGGAGACAAACAGGTGGGAGACTCTCCACTGTCTTAGATTTAGTTGCAGTGGTACAGTTCTTGTCAGACACTACGCTATGACAGGAGGCAGATTCTCTTTGGTTCATTTCCCAGTACTTCAGCACATTCTCATAAAAATGTGAACTTCACCCAGAACTAAACCTGGATAAGACCAAGACTATACCAAGACTCGAACAGGATCAAACCAAGTCTACATCAGGACTAAACCAGGACCAAACAAGGACAAGTGAACTCAGCCCGTTTTCTCTCCCATATCCTCCAAAAGTCCTGTTTCCGAACGGATCTAACTACAGTTTACTTCAATGCATTTAGACATGTAAAGAATAAGGACTTTCTTATTATAAAATCATATTAATACAAGTTCAAAATAACAAATTGTAAGCACCCCAAAGTCCTTTAACAAAAATACTTCACAAATGAAAATGCTACAAATGAGAGTGTTTACTGCGGCTCACATTTCTCCTACATCTTAAGCACTCAGCGTTTTAATAACCTCTCGCAAATTAAACTGGGAAGCGCGCACACTTACCAGCAGTATTTTTAAAAAGTAAAAATTTCAAAGAATCATCCCACTCTTTATTCACTAACAATTGTCCTCTAACCTTGAAGAACAAACCAGCGCACATGAAAGGTGGCTATTTTTCAGATATTTCCTCTTTCTTACGATATGAAAGGCGAGCTTTTATCTGGTAAATAAATAGGGCCGACCACACAGGGGGAGCCTGCTGCAGCGCTTTGTCTTGAGGACTCTCCCGCAGTGAGCGAGCAACAGGCCACACAAATCACACGCGCTTGGGTCCAATGCGACGCAGTACAGAGGAGGGCCACAGGGGGGTTTAATACAGCCAACAAGAGGACACTAATCATACACTGGACAATGGGCCGGGCAACAAGTTTATATTTAAAACTTTATTATGAGGGGTCCGCCACCTGCCCATTTCCATGGACACGTTATTGTTTTGCCTGATATGTTCTGCGGTATCTATCTCCGTGGTGACAAGCAGGTGACGTCACCAGGCCAAGTTACAGTTCAGATCTGTGAAAAGGCAGCCCTGCTCATAGTAAGAATGTATGTTTTTCAAGGTGTTTTTGAGCAATTAAAAACACTGTAATTGAAAAATGTAAGATTGGTTTACTGTGGAACATTCCAGGCAAAGCGATATCACCTATTTCGAGACTAGAAAAGCTGCGGGACCTTTCAACAAATGTATTGTATGAATATTACCAATAGAATATTCCAAGAGATAAACCTGGTGTTGAATGAATACAGCTTTGTACAAAGGACAGTGTCACTGAGTGAAGCTAACCTAATTTGGCTGGACAATTTTTCGCTACAAAAACTACCCTGGATAGGAATGCATGTTCAAGTGTGGAACACAGACTGACCCTACACACTGTAGGTGGGGCTGGTTGGAAATAGTTTCACTAACCAAAGAGAACCGTGCCAACCTCTGAAGCAGTCTAGACTGTGCCAGATTGGTACCATTCTGCAAAGTGGTGCAACACACTTTAGCATTCCCAAAGCATTCTGGGACAGTTGCTGAGGCACTTCTTGTGCCACCAAGTCAATATGACCTCTACCGTCCCAGCCTGTGGAAATGTGTCTGTGTTGTGCACCAGAAAAATGAAGGATATAAAGTTTTTTGTTGAATAGTTGGAAATGTACCCCTTTAAAACCTAAGCCATGTTTGTTTTGAAGCTATACTACGAACATAAAAAGTGCTACTAGCTCTTCCACATTTAAAATGTATGAAAGTTGAGTTGTGGAGGTGCACATTTGAAATTCTGCTTACTGACAGTGTGATCATTGTTTAGTCCTGGGTTTGACAAGTGCCTAATGCGATGCCCGCAAGAGGCTGCGCGGGCACTGTGGTCACTGCACAGAAGACACAACTTGAGAGGAAGGCAGCAGATCTCTGTACAGGTGTGTGTGAGTGTGTGTGTGCGTGTGGCTGTCGGCTGTGTGTCACCGCTGCCCTACTCCCTAATGATGGCGCTGTGCAGTGAGCTAACTACCCTCACAGTGGAGCCAACCCTCAGGCTAGTGCCACATCCCTCCATCAAGGCCTGCCTTCATCCCAGCTTTACACTATAGGCCCAAAGACACACTCGCACATACACACACGCACACACACGCACACACGCGCACGGCCAATGACAAATAATTCATAATATGGCCCTGCCTGAAAGTTTGCCACACTAGCTCATTAAGCAGCCCATTGTAAGAGCCTGACATTCTCTGAGCACAGGAACGCTCCTTGGCCGGGCGCGTGTTTGAAGTGACATCTCACTAGAGGGAAAAAGCAAAATAAATAAAGAAACCAAAAACACCCAGTTGTGCTTTGTGTTGTTTTTCACCTTGGCAACTCTCAAGGTGATGCAACTTTAGCTGCCACATATCAATAATGGATCCCTCTTGTTTTCTGATGTGCTACAAGGTCCAGCAATGACATATCAAATGAACACGGAGATGTGATTATTTGTGTCATTCACTGAAGAAATACAAGCTTTTCTTTTGAAATAAATTACAGTGAAACAAGAATCCCCAAAAATATCATCGGTAAAAAGATTTGTGAGAGAGTAACCAAGTTTGACTACTGCTTCTGCTGCTCCTCATCCTACTACTGTCATACTACTATTACTACTACTTTCAGAACTCAAAAGTTAATAAACTCCTTTTTCTAACTGCTAACAATGCTACTACTACTACAACTAATACTGCAAAACTAGAGTATATTTATCTACGGGCAACTGACTAACCCTAAATTTTAATCAAGAATGCGATCTTCAAACATAAAATGTATTTATTTGCATTGTGCTGACAGACAAAAGAGTTTTAACTTTATTCCAGTTTTGATTTCATGTATTCACCTGCCCTCACATAAGTCTAGTTAACAGAAGTACAATGTGGGAAAGGCGGCATTGAAACTTCTAAAGAGACAGAATGTGAACAGTCTGAAAGAGTGAGTGATGAAGGTTGAGTGGGGCTCTTGTTGTAACTGTGCTTTTAGCTTCCACATGTAGAGGGACTATTTTGTATTATGAATAAAAACAACATTATGCAGATAAAGTGACTTAATTATGTGCAGTGGATAGAAGGATTAAAAGACATGAAGAAAGAATGCATGTGAGATTATCATGAAGTTGAATTTGTGATTAGTTTTACAGACGTTGGAAGGCAGTCGGTGTGGATCCTCTGCCGTCTGTATCTCCCACAGTATCTAGGTCTATTAAAATGACATATGCAATTACTGTTATACTTTTTTTTACTAACTAATTGTGTTAAATTTGAGATTTGAACTGATTTGTTAGAAGGTGCACTATGTAACTTTTCTAGTAGTCCCAACGGTCTCCACGGAGATGTTACTGCATTCCACAGTATGGCATTAAACGTATTTATCTTGACTTGCAATTACTCATTATGGGTGTGTTTATTGCTAAAAAAAAACCCCAAAAAACAAAAAAAACATGCATTCTCATTGTTAGCAGTGTCGCTTCTCCACCGATCTGACCTGTAACGTCTCCATGGAGACAAGCAGAGCTGACCCTCCAACAGAAAGTTACACAGTGCACCTTTAAGATTTAACATTTTAGGGAAATGTCTTCTGAGTTGCACTATGTACTACGTGCTTTGCCTGGAATGTTCCACACTATGGCATTAAGCGTATCTCTATTGCAGTTCAATTATAGGTCTTTTTATTGCTAAAAAATTTTCCAAAAACATGTATTCTTAATGTAAACGAGGTCACCTGTCCAAAAATCTGACCTGTAACTTGGCCTGAAGGTGTCACCTGCTTGTTTCCAGATAGATAAGTTTAATGTCATAGCAAATAAAAAAAGTATTTGTCCATATAAATATACATACAAAATAGAAAGACTTGCTTATAAACTTATTTGCAGCACTACTGTCACATCCAAACCTGAAGATTGAGTTTGATTTCCCACTTAGGGCTGCATTGATTTTGCCTCTTCACCTCGTGGACCACTTCTGTCACTACACTGACTTAATGTGTAAAAAGTCTATCTGCATTCGTTGGTGGGAAACATGCAGCGGTGTGGGCACATGACAGGGGTACAGAGCAGCCTACACACACAGGTAAATGGAGGTATGGTAACAGTGAGGAGGGAGTGATAATCAGGCTCTTCACAGGCTCGGAGCTGCTGGCGAGCCTATAGGCATTAGTGACCATGTCTCCGCAGGGGGGGAGGCGGTGGGGAGCCTATAGGCATGTGGCTCGGTGCTCCCTGTCCCGAGGCCAGACGGGAGAGCAACGCGAGAGGAAACTTTCTGTAAAAAAAGAGAGGTGAGATCTGTCCAGAATTCAAGAGTTGGTGTCAAAGTGATGTTCAGTTCAGGATCAGGAGAAATATAGAGAAATGATTATAGGGGTGGAAAAGTTACGTTTGTTTAAGATATAAATACATGAGTTTAACATATAAACTGTTACTATTATTCTAAAAAGATTAATCAAGGAACAAAACACGTTGGTAAAATTCTACTAATAATTCTAGTACAAAATAACAATCATAGTACCCGCCGCTCCCGGTCCACTGCCTCATCTGTCTGTGTATTTATATATTTAAGTGTGACTCAGCAAAAACCTCATAGATGTTACATTAGAGTGGAAATGGCTTCGCTGACCCTCCCTCTGACCAGAAGTAGCATTTGTGCACAGAGCCTATTTGGATCCTATTCAAGAAATACCGGCGCCATCTCCACACACCAACAAGCAGTGGTGGAAGGTTATGAAGTACAAGTAGTAAAGTACTGTACTTAAGTAAAGGACAGATACCTAAATAATCTACTAGAGTACATTTTACAGTGGATACTTTTTACTTTTACTTCACTACATTTGAGAGCAGGTACTGGTATCTGTACTTTCTACTCCACTACATTTTTGAACTGGACTGAAAAGTAAAAAGTACTTTTCATATGATTTGAGAGGTTATTTTTACCATGTTCGTGGTAATATCCTGACTAAGGTTTTCGAGTTCAAGCTTCGGCTTTGAGCAAACAAAAATAAATACACAAAATTCATAAGAAAAATTTAAAAATTGATTCGTATTGCTACTGTTGACCAAAATATGTAGCAGTTTATAATCAATATCACAACACAAACAACAACAAATTAACAAGACTTTTACTTTTTACTCTTGAAGTACATTTTAAAACAAGTTCTTAAATGCTTTTAGTTGTGATACTTACTTTTACTTTTTATTCCAGTATCTGTACTTTTGCTTAAGTACTAAAATTGAGTACTTCCCCCACCACTGCCAAGAAGGCTCAAGGTTTCATTCTCTGGCTGGATGGGTAATTTGAATGTTCTGCCTCTGTGAGTTTCCTCTGAATATTATTTCCCACATCAACCTACGCACAATATAGGCCAATCCTCCAGCTAGGTACTCCTAAGTCCTGACAATAAACTTAGCTAGATCTGGAACGCAGAGCACAACGTTTCATATAGTGACAACAATGTAAAATAGTATAGTTTCATGCAAACACAGGGCAGCATTGGCTAAAGAAGTAAAACGAGTTTGAACAGTTACATTATTTACAGTAAGTTCTGCTGGAGAACAGTTTTAATGAAATGAGCTGTACCCCCCTGCTGAGTGTAAGTTTACATTGAGCAGATAGTGAGAATAATCCAGTGTGATCCGGTCCTAATGCAGTCCAGATGTACCAGCCCTGCTCCTCTTCTCTGACCTCCTCTGTGAGCCTCACACTTGTATTTACAGAGGAGTCTAGAAAAACAGACGGACACATCCCCACACAGGGATTAGTGTCCTGATCGCCACGGAAACAAATACCAAGACTCCCTTTTCCATCTTGTATTTGAATTAATGGGGAGAGTTTATCTGTTTTCTGAGATTGTGTTGAGGAAATAGTGAATCCGTGGATAAATTCTGTTCTTACTGTCTGAAAGAGCTTATCGAAACATTCTAACAAGGCAAAGATGTTACAAGCTTGAGCTGATTATTAGACTATGACCAAAGTTTTGTACTAAACACCACTGACCCGGGAATTGAGATCCAGAAAGCAAAAAGTATAGATACTGAGGTCATCCTTGTCTTGTAACACTGACCATATCCTTCTTTCACTCCTCTTTTTATGTAGTGATGTCAGTTAAGAAGCTAAAAGTTTGATGAAAGACTTAGGAGTTCTATATAAAGTTCTATATTATGCTAAATTTACACTTTTAACCAAGTTTTTAAGTAATTTCAGCAATAAAATACTTACCTGTTCACATTTGACTTGTTATTATTACGCTCATGTAGGTGATACTAGACTAATCATAACTGCTTCTTTCCTCAGTGCTCACAGTCGCTTTTACTTCTTTCTCAAGTTTGCAAGTTTATCAGATGCCCTTTCTGCCACAAGATTAATCTGGTTTTAAGTAGACTTTTGTGAGAATGTATTGTATTGTTTTCTGCTATTCATCCATGACACCCAAGAAATATTATTATATAAAGTCCTTTTTTATCAAACTTTTGTTAAAACCTGGAATTGTTGTTACTTTCAATTGTGAAAGGTTTGCATTGACTACAATCTAAACAATGAACAAATGCACTCTAGCACTGATCGCGCATAAACAAAATACAAGCCTCAGTAATCAAGTAAAATGGAAGACATCTTTGTTTTTTTCTAACGCTGTAAAACTTCCCTAAAGAAAACTTGAAATCCCCCTTAAGGTGCTAACAACAATGACCTGAAAAGAAAAACAGTGACTAGCGCGACGTAGCCCCTTGTAAAACCTACTTTACCTAAGCATACATATAACTGTTTTATGCACAACAGACAGTTATTGTTTGGATTTGTACTATTACTTCCTATTAGCTTTTTTAGCAACGCGAGATAAAAAAGCCTCCGCCACGTCAACAGTTAGCAAACATTTCCGTGACTTCTTCCGCACATCTCCGTCACCTCAAAGTGTATCAGTGATTCTGTATGGAGCAGACACAATTACCCGAAAACATTGCAGTAAGCGCCAGGCTGAGACAAGAGAGCCATTTGAAAAGCAGATTAGCGTTGACACCTCCCTGCGTGGTTGCGTGCGGTGATCACATAGCGACTGCGCGTGTGGGAGGGCCTCTGTGTCACTTGTACCATTCAAAGTGAGAGAAGACGCCTCCGATAGATCAAACCTAAACTAATAAGCCGGGATGCTCAAATTAACAATGAGGCCTTGTTTAACTCTTGACTTCCTGCGCTACCACGGCAAATTTAAAGCCATACGATAGATAGAGAGAGATTTTTGGGTACAATAACTGCACTCTGAAAAATCGGTGGAAATAAGTAAATAAAGTTTGTTTTGTTGATGCTTTTGTAAATAAGATTCTGGGGTTCAACTCAGATGGAGCAGTTATCTCGCTATATATGGGGACCTTGGAGCGATAATCGGCCGCCATTGTTCCCTGAAGAGGCTTGTTGAAAATTAATTTGGGCTGGTCAGCAGTCAATAGCGTCCTCCCTAGAGACACAGTTTAACCCCAACAGAAGCACGCAGGCAGCGCAGACACACAAACACTCCAGTCTGCATTCACAGCCTCTCAATAGTGAAGTATTATTGACCAATTTTGTGAGGTTAATGTAGCTCCAATTCACCCGGGGGGCAATGGGCTGGCACCTCCTCCTCTGCTTTCATCCACTTGTCATGTTTTTGTGTTGCCATGTCTTTTAATCATGTTGCACCTTTAGAGCGGCGCTTCGGTGGCAGGACTACAATGGGAAAGAGCTGCTACAGTTTAATAATATAAAAGTCTACAACTCTGCTAAATAATTAGTTTGCACCTGACTTCTAAAACAAGAAAGTTAAGTAAACAGTGGTGGAAGGTAACCAAGTACAAGTAGTAAAGTACTGTACTTAAGTAGAATTTTTAGGTGTCTGTGCTTTACTTAAGTACATTTTACAGTGGATACTTTTTACTTTTACTTCACTACATTTGAGAGCAGTATCTGTACTTTCTACTCCAATACTTTTTTTTTGACAGGACTGAAAAGTAAAAAGTACTTTTCATATGATTTGAGGGGTTATTTTGACCATGTTCCTGGTAACATCCTGACTAAGGTTTTTGAGTTCAAGCTTCAGCTTTGAGCAAACAAAAATAAATACACACAATTCCTAAGAAAAATTAAGAAATAATTCGTATTGCAATGTTGACCAAAATATCATATCATTTTAATCAATATCACTACATTTAACACTTTAATAAATTAACGCTTGTGTGAAATACTTTTACTTTTTACTCTTAAAGTACATTTTTAAACGGGTACTTAAATACTTTTACTTAAGTAGATTTTTTCCATATGATACTTGAGTAACTTTTTACTTGAGTAACTTTTTACTTGAGTAACTTTTTACCTCTGTATCTGCACTTTTACTTAAGTAACTAAATTGAGTACTTCATCCACCACTGACTGCGAAAGTAATAGTTTTATGTTGAAGTAAAAGAGTAATGTGGTATTATTTTATTGTCACGCCAGTTGTATAATAGAAAGTAATTATACATGCGATATACAGTGTGTTAAAGGTGCGCTATGGATGTTTTTTTAATGAGGGTCCGCCACCTGCTGTTCTCCATGGAGATGTTATAGCTTTGCCTGAAATGTTCCACAAATACCACAGTAAGGCATTAAAAGAAACCTGCTTGTCTCCATGACCCCAGGCCAAGGTACAATATATTTATCAATAAATAAATGATAAATATGTTTAATACAGACAAAGCAATAACATCTCCATAGAAACAAGCAGGTGATAGACCCTCCACCAGAATAATCACATCTTTAATGAAAGTCTATCAATGTGTGTGCTCTTTATCTTATTGATGGCTGTGTAACACTATTAAAAGACAAAATATATATTCATAAAGTGATCTTATAAAGTCAAGTGCTGCTGATGTTCTTACTGTGAGCTGATTTATTGCAGTGGCTAAAGTTTGGTGTTTTTGTAGAGAAATCTCAGCACTGGAGAGAATGTGAGAGCAGTAAACAGTGGACTGACCTGCAGCCCCCCACACCACACTCTGTTGATGCGGCGGCTGCTGTATTTTCATTTTAAATCAGACAAACAAGCACCTGTGTGTGCTGAGCTCGGACACTTGCACAAAAACACTGCTCCTCACATCAGGGCCGCACACATCTTTAGAGGAGTCAGCTATTTTCAATGTTCAGACACAAGCATGAGGCAACTCCGCAAAAGAGCAACACAATACTGGCCCTGTCCACCCAGTACATTTATTTCTTCCCAAAAGTCAACTCCGGAATCATCCCCGAGGGTCGCCCAGTGAGAAGTATCAGTGTAGTGACAGACTGAGGCAACAGCTGTGGAGTGTGCTGCAACGGCCTTGAACAAATTAAAGGCACTTACATCAGGAGGTTTTCTTCGGACAGTTTTCTACTCGGACCAAAACAGTCTCCAGCGACACAAACTGTCTTCTATCGACCAGGGGTCAAAGATACTAGAGTCAATCAAAACCACATCTCTGCTACTAATCCCGGTTTGAACAATATCCACTGAATTACTTATAAAAACACACTATCAATTGTACTGTTTTTATATTTTGTTGTAAATTAGTCTATGAGGGCCCTGCATATTCTGACCTTGACCCCCGTAGACAACTGTGACTTTTACAGTGGCAAAACAAAATCACACAGGGTTTCACAGGTTTGGCCAGGACTAACTTAGATGGACAATTTTACTAATTGTGCATGTTTTGGGTGGCTGTTAAGTTAATATAAACAAATGTGCATAAACAATTATGGAGAGAGTGGACAACCCTGTAGTGTTCACTAGAGATAGACCAATATATAGGTTGGCCAATATATCAGGATGGTATTTGGAGTTTTTAGCATATTGGTTATCGGTCTTAAATCTCCAGCATAGGCTGATATTTTGTTCTGGTCGATCTGCTGCCCAAAAAATACACAAAAAGCTTTATATTAACACTTTAATACAAAGAGATAGCTGCACAAAACATGACACAGCTCTCTTATAGGTGTGTGGTAAAAAAAGAGCTTGGGGTGAGTTTGTAGTAAATTGAAATCACATAATTTGGGGAAAATAATCAAAATCGGCCCTACATATCAGCCCAAAAATATCGGCAGAGCTTAACGGCCATCGGTTGCTCTGTATTCTAAACAATTGGTATTGTCGGCCATGAAAAAACCCATATCGGTCGATCTCTTGTGTCAACCTAGGCCTGTTTCAGTTTAAGGGGCAGTTTAATTCAGTTTAATTGAAATACTTTAATACAACTTAAGTTTCCTCAGACACATTTTGGAATAGAGCCTAAAAACGAAGAGAAGAGAGGAATAAATAATAGAGAGGAGACTGAATGAACGCTGTGATCCCGTAGTGCTCAGTCAAAACACTGAATCACAGGCCAATGACGGGACGTTTTGATCCCCGCTTTTACCTTACTCTATCAAACAGTATTTCAAAGCTCTCCCTCTTTCTTCCACCTGTGCGTCCTGACATGGAGTAGACGAATAAAAACTGCTATCCAACCTCCTCCTCCTCAGAGATTCACAGTGAAAACCTTCATATGTTTTTCTGTTGCGATGACTATAGAGGAGCCATTTTGTCAGAGCAAGTGGTCGAGATTTTTGGCAAGAAGCGCCGGTATCAAGGTTGAGCAATGGTGAGGCGGAATAGAAAGAATTGGGCACAACCCCCCCTCACTTCAAAGCGTTCCCCTGCAGCGGTGTCTTGTGATATTTATTTATTGAGATGATTTTGCCAGAAACCCAATGGCCCTGCTCTTTGATATGTTGCACGGGTGTCCTTTGAGAATGCCTGGGTCGCAGGGTCAGGCAGAGACAGACCCCCCCTAGAGGACAAAATGCATGGCTCATCGAGTACACCTACAAACAGCGCGCAGCATAGAATAAGTACAACAGATGATGCACCAGGATGGGGAGGGGGGTGAGTAGGGTAGGGGGCGCTACTGCTAGGGGGGCGGCATTGATTATCATTAAAGGGCCAATAATTTGTTTCCTCTACTTTTTCCTAACGTGACCCACATCTAAATTAATGGCAGATGAAGTCGTTAAACCGCGATTGACAATGTTATGTTTGGAACAAGCCGGAAAATAGGTTAAATGTGGGATTTTCACTGGCTGAAGTATAAAAGCTGCCTCAGGGTTAAATCAAGGGATTGTTAAATAAACTATAATGAGATATAAACACACAGGAATGGTATGCACAGTTCAGTTTACGTTAGACAGATTTCTTTTCAAAATTTATGGAAATTTACTGTCTCCCCAAGACAAGTAATTTAACATAATCAGAGACGAACTTAAAGAGCAGATTTGTACAAATATGTTTGTTTGATACAGGTTACAGTTTGCAATTCCCTTGGTTCAGGAAAAAATAGTTTTAGAGGATTTGTTAACATTTGCGACTATGAATGTTTAGTGGACAGCAAATTTACCCTTGAACAAGAAGATAAGGCCAATCATGAGGGATGTTTCTTTCCTTTCACTACTTAAACTAAACATTATTAAAGAAGATATATTAAGTTTATTTCAGGTACTTAGTACTGAACTATAACATAAGTAGATCTTAATTTACAGCACAGGGATATGGGCTGGGATATGACGTAGGTTAAAACAGGAATTTTTTGAGCTCTCAAGCCTCAGATACTGGACAATACAGGATTACTCAAACGTGCATGAATCAATCTCTGATCTAACTAATAATGAGGGAACATTCTCGATTTTGCATAATATGTCTCCTTTAAGTATTAGTTCAGCAAATTAAAAAGAAAAGTTAACATCAGGACAGGCTAAGTTGACAAAATCACTCACCTTCAACTGTCACTTTTACATATCACTTTTGGGAATACTGAGTTTACTGCTATTGTGGTGGATTGTACTTTTACTATGGTTTTAAGTTCAGTAAAGATAAAAATGTATCAATCAATCTCTGACAGCCCCTCTCCCTCAGTCAGGCCTATGCATAATACTGTTACATGTCATTTCTCCTGTAAGTGTGAATAAGCTGAAGACGCCTCACGCCACATTTGTCCAGTGTGTTTTGCACTCCTCACCGCACCACAGGTTGTAATTCCAGCCACAGGGGAGGGCATCTCATCTTTTTTACGTGACACATCTCCAACATAATGCATTGTCAAATAATTCTTAATATGCTCGGTTTGACAAGAGCATTCTCAATATTCAGATTCGCCGTGGTTCGTAAACTCGGGCGTCCACCGTGTGCCATGTCCCATCAATCAAGACTGGCCCCAAACCCGAGCCTTCCTTTTGCACCTGTCAGCCTATTTGAATATGGGCTGGATGCTTGGATGGCTCTCACAAACTGTACCTTTGGGAGTTGGAATACGCGGTTTACATGTGTACAAATTTGGCCTGAGTAATATATGTGTGCGTTGTTATTCCAGTTTTGACAGCATCTCTCGCTCCTGGTCAAATATTACAAAGCGTATTGTGTTATTTGTAGTAAAATGTGTATAATCTTGAAGACTGTGTTGACTTCTGTTGTTTGAACAGGGATGTGCTGTTCCTTGGCAAACACCGTGGCTCTTAATGAAAGACTTGACAATTTGGTTTGATAGTGAGAACAAATAGTGAGAGAAAATATCAAGCACGACATCTCCAAAGCTACAAGACCAAATGAAGTATTGGTACTACAAAATATTAAAAGTAAAATACTCAGCAAATATCAATTTAAACTACTGAGTATATCTTACTCAGTGGTACCAAAGTAAAAGTAGTTAAGTGCTGTACTTAAGTAGAATTTTTTGGTATCTGTACTTTACTTAAGTAAATCTTAAAATGAATACTTTTTACTTTTACTTCACTACATTTGACAGCAGGTATCTGTACTTTCTTCTCCACTACATACATTCCACTACTGGACTGAAAAGTAAAAAGTACTTTTCATATCTTTCATATACTTTTTACTCTTAAAGTACATTTTTAAATGGGTACTTAAATACTTTTACTTAAGTAGATTTTTTTCATGTGATACTTGAGTAACTTTTTACCTCTGTATCTGTACTTTTGCTTAAGTAACAAAATTGAGTACTTCATCCACCACTGATCTTACTTGAGAAGAAATGTCTGTTTGAGATGTTATTGTTTTACTTAAAATGTTCCTGAGTATGGAATTAAACTTATCTATCTTACATTTATTCAACAGCATTTTGGTTGCTATAGAAAGACCTTAAAAACATGCATCCCTACTGTGAGTAGGGACGCCTCTCCACAGATCTTGACCTGTAACTTGGCCTGGCGGTGTCACCTGCTTGTCTCCATGGTGACGGATAAGTTAAATACCATACTGTGGATCGTTTGAGTTAAAGGAATAACATAGAGACAAGCGGTTGCTGGGCAGTTCTCCAGAAAAGTTGCATAGGGCAGCTTTAATGTGACAACCATAACAACAACTAACCTACACAAAACAATCAAACTACAATTACTACGTACTAAAAATATATATTCAAATTTTCTGAACAAACAGCAGTTGTTGTTCATTAAGAGACACCTCTGGCTTGAGCAGGGAGGGCTTGAAGTACAGTGTTTACCAATACACACAGTGTACTGCAATTAGGCTTACATTTTTACAAATATTGCCTTGAAAATAACTTTCTAATTTTACTCAAAACACTTGAGTAACTGTTCGTGAGTAACTTACTAAATTAAAGTATTGTTTCAGTGCCTATCTCCTCTTCCATATTCACTCATTCAGACAGTGGCTCTAATTGTACTTGGGTAAACAATAATCAATCTAACGCAGTCGGCCTATTTAACACGACTGTCTGCATATAAGGCTAAACAAACAGTGCCACCGGATCTGTCACGCCTCACGCTACGCTAGATAAAGATGGATGTTCAAGTCCAAAGATGGGTGGGGGAGGGGCTTGGGGGACCACTGTCAACCACTCCGCGGGCTCATGCATTCAATTCAAAGGCAAAAAGTCGCCCTGATCAATTGTAAGCAAAAACGTGGAGAAATATGGCAGGAGGGGAGATGAGTGAGGAGGAGCGGTATTGGGCATTTCGTGATCAGCACAAACCATGTCATCCATCAGAACGGACACAGCAATTTGCCATGGTTTTCCTCATCAATCAAACTGGAGTGGTCTAACAAGGCTCGGGTATGCGTTTATGTATGTGTGCCCGCTGCAGACAGAGAGGAATGACAGTGATTTGGTTCAGCATATCCCAAAATAGTCTTTCTCACCTCCTTTAAGCAATGGATAAGAGAAAACTTTGGACTTTTTAGAGGACTAATAACAGTAAATAAATACAAAATTTGCTTTGATCATGAAGTACAGTTTGATCGTACACTCAGGAAAAATAATTAATAAATAAAATAAAATTATGGCCCCATTAAGATATATCACAACTTTTTTTCCATCTTTTTATGTTAAATGAACACATAGATTTTAATTAAATCATCGTATAATCCAAATTATTTTCTTGAAGTTAGCTTGTCTGGATCATTGCAAAAAGTTCATTCTCTAGCTTCGAGGGGTCAGTAAAGATATAAACAGCACATACATTATTAAATATACAAGCTGTATTCAGTTGATGGCATTTACTCCTTAACTATTGTGGGCTGTACATTTTATCATTGCAGGACAGGGCCAATATCCTGAGTAAATATGCATTTAGGATAAACAAATCTGACTGACTGGATTTTTATATTGTGCATGAGGTATCGCTCTATGGGGAATAAGAACACAAAAATACATTAACTGTAAAACATTTGTGTAGAAGTACTCCCCCATAGCCTGATATACACCGTGACTAAGAGGCAGCTGCTTTTTTAAAATCGTGTTTGTGAGCGCTCTCCGAGGTGCCTCCCATCAGAAACTTCACAACACTGCTGCTGTTTTGAACTTGAAGCACCTTCTGGCTTTTAAATTCAATACTTCATATGAGACCATCAGACTGACCACAAGATGCTATCTACAGTAAAGCACTTCTAAACACATTTGGGTCAGGCCTAAACAATTGTTATCAAACGCTATTGAACACAGGGATATATTCATATACTGTAAACCCGGTTTAAAGTTTAAATTGAGGCACCTGTTAATTAGCCAAATTAACAACTAAAGACAATGTGCAAACCCAATATGCTGATTTCTACAAACTAAGAGATAAACATTTGAAGTGGAAACCTCAGAAAAGGAAAAACTAGGCCTGTCATATACTTTATATTTTAGGGTGGGTAGGAGACAGAGTGCAGACTGGTATTAACAGTTCTTTGTGTCTGGGCCCTGTGCTTTGTAACGCTGCGTTTGAGGAGGTCACGACCTTTCTTTCCACAAAAAGCAGCTCCTCTCTTAGATCACCTCTGCCCAATGGCTCAGTCTAACTATAGCCTGAGCATAGCACTAGTCATAACACAAACATGCCGCTGGGAATCCCATGTCAACACAGAGGTTAGTGAAGAGGTGGGTCTTTAGACAGTAACTCAAATACATGTTTGGTATCACTTTATAATAACTAATCCTTAATTAGTCTTCATGTTTTATTCAGGCTTATTAAGGTGCAGTTAATATAGAGTGTATACTAGTCTACGACTGTTTGAATTTTTGAGTTTTGAGGGTTTTTTTCATTTTCTATTCTGCTTGTTTCTATTCAGTTATGGTATTTCAGTTTCCTAACAATCAATCATCATTTGAATTATAAAAACATATAAAGCATATATGTTCAAATACTTCAAACTACAGAAACCAATTTTGGTCCATTTTCTTATCACTGCTGAGATAACAGGCTAATCTTGCCTCAGGGGGAGAAAAGGATTTTTGTCTGGAGGTCTGGAGTAGATCAAGTTCACCTCATTATTACCCTTGATGACCCCCGGTGACCCCCGCGGCACCCACCCACCAGGCTGCAACATGTGCATCTCATTGTGGGACGATCCCGGTCTGATTTATGGACCCTGCCAATTGGTCCCAAGTGAATCGGCCCATTTGCAAAGCATTTGACACATGACTAAGAGCTGGCAGAGTTCGAGTGGGTAAATCGTACGTGTCAAAGAGAGGGCTGTGAAAATAGAAGAGCAATGGATTATGTTTTTAAAGATGTCAAATGTAGTAATCGTGGTAGTGGTGGTAATTTGCAGTGATACGTAATAGTAGTAGTGATAGTTGTGGGAGTAAGTAGTAGTAACAGTTAGAAGTATGAATTGAATTAACATGCATAAATTCATAGTTTGTCGCTAACAACCTGCAACAATTAGCTCTCAAATTCTTCAGACAATATAGATGTACTCTATCTCCCCGCATTCATCCAGCCATTCCTACCAAACGCCTCAGCCCTCTTCTTCCCTATCTGCACCGTAGCAGCAGAACTATTAGACACCTCAGCCTAACAATCTCCTCTTCACCACCACCACTAGCAGTATCTATACACACATATTTTCTTATACAAATCACTGCGGTGCCAATGTTTATAGATAATATACTTTTCACTGTTTCCCCAAGTTTCTCCATGTTACGGCAGTAGTAGAATTAGTAAACGAATAATAATAACATATAATATCGGAACCAACTTATGAATACAGGTGGTTATAATGTTATGGCTAATTGCTCTATTGTAGGTTTGTATTACATATATAAACTGAACTGCTTTTGCAAAGGGTAAACAAAAACACAATGGCTTCAGGTCTACATAAATTACTTTGTCTGACTTATAGGTGCATCCATTAAAGTTCCCTATTAAGTATTCTCAGTCTTAATTTACTTTAAAAATTACACAATTACACAACCTGATTGGATTGTGCGTTGATAATCAAAAGGTGAAATGACGTAAATTTGGCTTGTTTCTCCCATATCTTTCCACCACTGATTTAACCTATGGGGACTGGATCACATGCGCTCAGAGCAAGTTAGCGGCCTCCACTCTCCAGAGGCCGTGGTTACCTCTTGATATCTCCTGTTCTGAAAAGCAAGGTAAAAAAGATAAAATACAAAAATCCACCCCTGCTATGTGCCGCGTGTGTGGGCTTCATACGACTGTAAAAAAAACGCGTCATCAGCACAAAAGATGAATCTCAAAGTGTGTTTTTTTTAGTGTATTTTGGGCGAGGTGCCTGCCCTGGAGCGAGATAATGCAGCAGAAGCAGATGGGGGGGAAACTTAAACGCACTCCCACTAGGGTATAGAGCCGATCTGGCACAAAGTTAGAGGAAGAGGCCTTTCAGAAGATCTCCCAGCCTGAGCGGATGCCAGCACCGCGCTCCCCGGCACCGAGAGAGGATGACAAAGAACAGGAACAGTGCTAGGAACAGGAGGCACTATATACTCTGTGTGTGTGCGTACATGTGTATATGTGTGTGTGTGGTTCATACTGTACCTGCTACTTTTGACTTGTACTTTTTGCATAATTATCCTTCGATGAATCCATCCTTCTGTTGCCTCCACAGTCTCTGGCGTAATACAGTCCACTTAAAAGAGCTATTTTTGATTCAGAGCGAGAGCTTTTGGACACAAATAGAACAAATAAGTCTACTTTTAGATAAAACAGGAACAATCCACCAAACAGGATACAACCGTAATAATTATCTATTGGCAGACGTTAATAGAACATCACTAAAGGTAATACACAAGGGATATTAGACCTACTTTGTACACACAAATAGAAAACTGTTTTTTTGTCTGGTGAGGGGTGTATTTAATATATATATTTTTTACAACTAAAAATAAACCTTTATTAATTTACATAGTGGAATTCAAACACATCAAAACAAAAAGTATATTGTCCCCATATAGAACTGTGTATGATACATAACTGTACATAAGTTGAAATAGTTGTATACATCCAATGCAAAGTTCCATCTGGCAAAAGTAGAGGTTAACTTAAAATCAAAATCTAGTTTCTATGTCTGAATAAGTCGTAATAAACTGTGTTCATTATGAATTAAGTCTTTGTTCATGGTTTATTACGGGTAATTAGGTGTAGTTATAATAATGTGATACAAAACAAAAAACAAAACAACAACATGACTCCTAGTTCAAACTTAGTAGTCAAAAAAGTTCTAGAAAGAAAAGTAGTATGATTAATGTTTTTAAAGCTTAGAGTTATTGTGGTTAGCCCCATTTGGCCTGTCACTTTCAGCTCATCACATCTCGCCCGCATGTGGTGAGCAGTTAACCTCGTGTGATGGTGGACGGCTTACAACACAGAGACAACTCCGCCAGTGTTTTTCTATGGGCCCTAAAGCCATGTGGCCCGCTCCGGTTTCACTTTCTCTGCTATGACAGGTGCCATAAAGGGCAGATTGAGCTGTCAGCGTCGAGGGTCAGGGGTCAAACTCATCCTCTCAGAAGCGGACTGTTGCCGGGCAGCGGGGAGGGGTCACGGGGGGGCGGGATTTGTTGATTGTCTGACGTGGGGGTCGATCACATGAAGGAAATGAGTGGAGACGTGAGGTGAGTGTGGCTGACCGGGCGATGCTGTCACAGACCTGTCACAGAGGGAACAGGAGGAGCAGGTGTACAGCAGGGGGCGGTACACAGGGACTGATGAAGGAGAGGGATATAAATATAAAAACTGCAGAGAAAATGCTGTGCAGTGGCTTAATGGTTAGATTGCAACACACATGGCATATTACCTTTGTTCATTGTGACATTATTTCGGATTATTTGCTGAATGTCTCTCCCTGCTCTTTGTCTCATATCACGCTTAACTATATAATAAACCCTGGAGGCCGAAAAAGTCACGTCACAGGTTAGATCTGTGGAGAGATGAGCCCGTGGACAGTAAGTATGCATGTTTTGCAGGGTATTTTTGTCAATTAAAACACGTGTAAATGAATATATTCAAGATAGATATGGTTAAGAATTACAAAGCGCACTGTTAAATTATAATACTTTGGAGCTATAATTTTGAATTTACACCAGACGCCCTTCTGGATGTAACAATTTCCATTTGAACCTAACTAACACAGTTTGTACACCTGCTTTTTACTTGCAATGAAATACTGAACCATGAAAAGTAGACTGTTTAACAACTCTAAAGATTTTATGTAACATTTATTCGTTTTAAATATATGTATAATTCAATAACAAACACCAATTTCCACCACTATCATTATGAAACCAAATCCAATTCGCCTATCTAACCCTCAGAATGCCTCTTTTGTGCTCTTCGGGGTCAGACACTGGCAAGTACATATTTTTACAGTAAAACATCAGGACCTTGAACACCACGCAATCAAACACACCATTATTCCCTATTTATCACCCAGTTGTATATATTCATCTACCTATTTATGTTATGCCTTTACATATTCATACATGTGTTTTGGGCAGTCTTTTTCCTCTTGATATCTGCTAGTTTGACCTCAGCGGGTTCCCGTCTTCCCTATGAAGTGAGACGCCTTCTGTAGCCTTGAAAACGTGCGGCTAAATTAAACGAAACACAGATTGTTGTATAATTCATCCAGGGCCCCCTTCTGTGCCGCCATGTTACCGTCTAGATTAGGATTTCCTTTTGTAGACGCGTGTTTGTTGTAACGCACAATGTAGATCCTGCAAGACCGAGTAAATTACCTCTTTAAACATTCATTTGGGGGGGGAGAGGGGTGCAAGGGGGGGAAGTCTTGATTCTCACACAATGAATAAGTTAATAAAAAGATTTCTGCATGCTTTTTTTACAACTCGAAATCCACCAAAGGAACTATAGAGGAAGATGGAGAATACGGCGTGCAACAAGAAGGAAAAAAGAGCGGATGGCACGGAATGGGCTCTTTGGAATACCGCATAGTGTAGTAGTGTAGTCCCTCGCTTCCCAAAATACCTGGTGTTCGGAACGCTGGGAAACAGAAGCAGGCTCCACGGCGACCGACGCGATTCCCGAGAGACGCATGGCTGGTATCATTAGCGCAGAGAGAACGGAGGGGCTCAAGCGGCGTACAAACTTCAGCAAAACGTCAATGCGCTAGAAATGTGCAAGCTTTCTTCCTCACTTCTCTTCCTATCCGCTTTTTTCTCTGTGTTGTATCCCACATCCAACGCCCGCCTTTCTACCAAATTAATATTGCTCAAAATAAAAGCCAGGACAACTTTAAACTAGCGAGAGAGAGGTTGAGTTTGAAGTTTTGGGGGTTTCTGCGGTTTTGTGTCTTGCAGTCTGTTCTGATGAGTTTGTCACAATGGCTTATGAATGGCAAATGAGGGACACCAGCGAGTTCTACAGGAATAGGCCATTTACATACAGTTTGTGTCATAAGCAGAAATCTGGAGCGACCTGGGCCAAATACTGTCAGTGTGTTCAGACATTTCCAAAATTCAAAACTTAAAAAAGGAAAAAAATATATATACACATGTTTGTTTGCGCCGCTTAGTCTTCACTTTCCACACTTTCCATGCAGCAGAAAAAATATTATAAACTGAACACTAAAATGAAAAATAGAAAAATGAAAAGAGCCTACCTTGTGCATTTTCAATTTAAATGTTTTGTACCCAAAAGCCTTTTATTTCCTTTGGCACCCTAATCATGACACGCAGTTATAAAAAGTACCAGCAGATGGCAATATACTTGTATCTGCTAGCACATTGCAAGTCTTTCAGTCTGTCAAAATTATACGTTGAATTTCCAAAAACTAACATCTGCTAGCTCACGTGTCGCGCTGTAGAAGTGCAGAGAGCGTCAACCCTGTTATCACACAAGACCTCACATGCACTGGCAGCACTGCAGACTATAGGAATAAACATATACAAGCCATACTGACGCACAGCATGTTATTTTGGCTGCTAGACCGGTGTGTTTAAGTGTAGCACATTCCTTCAGAGAGGTTGTTAAGGTAACTAACAATTAGCTCTTTATTTTAATTGAACTGTGACAAAGTGGATTACTGTGGTTAACCAAAGCTACGTTTAGAAGGAAATTATGTATAAGGCAAAACATAAACTTCTGAACAAATATGTACGTATGGTATTTTTATGGTGTTGTAATCGTCAATCATAGAAGGTCATTGTCTAATCCCAACAATACAGTCTTCTTTCCATACTGCTGGAATATTAAGAATCTATCAGATGGTATTAGAAACTGGCATTGAACCTGGGTATGTAAGACTTTTTGGCCAATTCTTTGCTCTATGTGCAGTGTGTACGCAATGTTATTGTGTACAGCGTATTGTTGTTTAAATCAAATAAAGTCATAATTTAGCTCATTAAATACAGGCCGAAGACTGATGGACTCTGGGTTGGCAACTTCTCATTCTTGAAAGTGGTTTTATCGACCTCACAATTAATTTAACCCCATATAGGAACTAGTTTACTATGGCAATATAAACTAAAATCTACTTACATGTTTGGTGCCTTTCTATATAAAACCATGAAGATATAGAGCGCGCCCATAAGCTCAACCAAAGAAAGCTAATGTGAAGTTGAAGACCTCATAAACAACCCGAATGTCTTTGAATGCACCACCCATGCATTTTTAGGTCATTAGATCCCTGTTCCTGTCTTTACGTCTCTATATCCATTCACCGTTCGTCATTGGAGGTACTGTTCCAAGTTTAAAGGTTTCTCCCTGTTTTTTAAAATAGTGTTAAAATTCCCCACTGGATCATTATGCATTGATAAGTGGCTGTGGAGCGGCTAATGTGCAGATAACACGTTACATTTGAAGGTTTGGTGGCTTTGAAATGGCGCCGGGATGAGGTGCGGGAATCCAATCCATTAGATAAAGCCTGCAGTAATGGGGATCCCATATCAAACACAGAGTTGAAACTGCGGGGGCTTTTGGATGCGCTCATTGCTGTTTATTGTTTTAAGTGGGGCTTTATGCACAGGGCTTGATATCAACACACCAACAAAAAGGCCTTTCAACACTATTGGGATTCAGGTGCAACGCGTGTGTGTCTGTTAGGGCCAAGGTGAATCACTACAGTGAGTACGCGCTAATAATATCATGTGACCAGATATTCATGGGTTTCTGAGTCCTGTTAGAACTTCCTGAAGACATTTTCCCATTCAAAAGATTGTTTTAAGATGTTAATCGCTATGGCGACAGTCCTAATTTCTCATCATTCTGAAACCCATGGATTGACAGTGAGTTCAAGGCCCTGCACGCAATTTATTCATGTTGAAAAAACTGTTATTCCCCAGTACAGTAGGCCTACTACAAATCAGTCCTACGTGTGCTGTCTGCATCTAATTATAAAGCATTACTGAGGTAGCCTCGATGTAGCAGAACCCTGTATTTTTAATCACTATATAAGAACTCGAATGGTTTACAGTGACAATAAAAATAAAAATCTAGATCATCTTTAAAGGGCCCATATTACACTGTTTTCTGATCTATGTTTTAATGTTGTTTCCTCATCACAAACAGACCTGGAGTTGTGTTTTGTTTCACACACGTTTAACACACAAACCCTGCATATTTAGGCTGTAACACTGTGTTCCACCTTGTGATTTCATGTGGTAATACACAAATGCTCCACTGTGTTTTTAAACTCCATACACCTTCACTAAAATCATTTGGATGATTTCAGCCCTGGAATTGTCAACCTCTATTGAACTAAAGGTAGCTGTTAACTGCTTCATGACATCACAAGGTGAAACAGAGCATTTTGAGCTTTAGAGATGTAGACAGACTAATTATAAAGTGTTACTCAAACATGTGCGAATGAAACAAAACACAACTCCAGGTATGTTTTTGAGGAGGTAACAACATTATAACATGGCTTAAAGCTCACAAGAGTCAATTTTGCGTAATCCAGGACCTTTAACATTTTCTGCTCCAAGTTGATTCAAGGTGGGCAGAGCTATGAACCTGCAACAGGTGAAGGAATAAAGGGAGCAGTGGTTGTCCCATATTGTCAAATTGTACAAATGAGGTAGTGGCAGGTGGACATAATGTTCTACCATATTGGTGTACTGCCGTTTAAAAACTACCTTTAGAATTTGTTTTTAAAGTGGCTTCTTGCTTTCATGCCATTCCCAAAATTCCTCTCTAGAAAAACAACAACATAAAAAAATAAAATAACTGCGTCTAAACTTCAGAAGGGCGTCAGAGGCCCAACCATTCTGCTAACAGCTCACCAGATTCTGAAACCCAACGGCATTGTGGGGAAAAAAAAAAAAAAACAACGCCGTCCCCAAAATCAAAGTCTCAATCAAGTCTGGCTTTCTCTCCCAAACACTAATAACCAGTCTCTCCTCCTCTGCTTTCTTCTGTGGTGTACACAACATGGCGGCGCCTTTGATTGGACTGTTTAAATGATTAGCGGAGCACCTGAGCAGAGACGACTGCAACGGAGAGCGGGACAGAGGGGAACGCCGGCCCCCCGCTGGGCCCCCACCCTGCAGTTGGACCCCCCTGTCACATCACAACAACAAGAACTCGCAATGGACATGCTTTGTCTCACTTTACCTGCGATTTCACCAAGCTCCCAGGAGGCTTGTTTGGTGAAACAGAGGCAGTTGACAAGACCAGGAGAGATGGTGTTTTGGTGTAAATGGTGGTATGGATGATTTAGTGTGTGACATGTTCAGGATATGTGTAAGACATCATGATTCAGAATATACTGAAGTATTTGAAGGAATGCTCGCAAAATTGTGCACTGGTTCTCAAAGTAAAAATAAAAGCAGCTGTTTGAGCTGTTCTGTCATGTAATGTTAAAAATGTGTACTATCGATATTTTCTTATAGCAGCAATGTCATTGTTTTGAATTTGAACTTTGAACTATAGCCTTTGTGGGTAAACATGGATTTCAGTTTCCTGTTATAGGTGACATTTTGATGACTTTTTAAAATTCCAAATATATATTTTGTTTTTAATTGTTAAATGATATGGCAATGGTTCTATTTTTCATCATTCTGAAACCCATGGAGAGATGATAAACTTGGCAAAAAAGAAACTGAAACACTTCTCCACCAGTTTATTTCAAAACTCAGAAAACTTATTGGAGATGAAAACTTCAAAAATGGAGTTAAGATGACTCTTTTTTTTATTCTACTTCTTTTGCTCTAGTTCTACGCAGTTGTAAACTCACTTATTATTTTGACACTATAGTAAATATGAACTCACACTGCTGAGCGTTAGTAAAGGATCAGTGGCCTGTCATCTATAAGACATCTATAAGACTTTAGGGTTACTGCCCAATTAGGTGTAGCTAGAGTCACATGTACTGACTTCACTTTAAACACTGAGATAAAACATAATGAAAAATAGTTCAATCAACAGAGTTGCATGTAAAGGGTGCAGTCAACAAAAATCTATCTAACATAACATATTAATAATTATCACTGATTAAGAGGACACATTACTTTCTATTATTTACTCATGTTGCTGTTATAAAGACTGAGGCCATCTAAGGCCCAAAGTGAATAGGTTCATGTGTCCTCGACCCCCTGACGACAGCAAGGCGAACCATATGAATGAACAAATGAAATGAGCACTTGAGTTGTATTGTGCTTTAAAGATGTTGACTGTTACTGTAGGTGCTGAGGCTCGGCCATACAACACTTTCCTGTAGTGTTTCTTTGTTTGCTGTGATTGCTCATCGCCGCCTGCAGCCCCTGTGACTCAAGTCAAATTAACTGCAGCGCTCGGCATCAAAGTCCCACTTTCTTCTGCCTTTAATTCACCAATGTGGGCACAAAGGCCACACTCCTGCCCTCCGCACATGAACAAGTCTCCTGATACAGAATGAGCACTTTCTCAGCCTGCTCTTTATATATGATGCTATTGTTGAGTTGTGCCTAGAGCAGCTCGGGTCAGGCCGGCTCAGACAACACCTCTCCGAGACGCGTCTTCTCTCCAGCGGCCGGGATCAAGGCCAGGGCTCACCGCACAAAAGAACGACTTCACCAATGTGCGCAGTTTGTCAAAGAGCTTTAGTCAACACTTGTATCAGATCAGTGGATACACACAAATAGAATATGTGATGGCTCGAGTAGGTATAAGCATCGACACTTGAGCTTTGCTGGAATCAAGAAAATATTTACTTTACTATATGTTATGTGGAGGATTGTGTGTTTTGTAAATATAACAAAGTATAGGCTATGAGAAGGTTAAAAAACAAGCGTATATGACGTATATGTGTTTTTTTTCTTATGTTTATGCCTTCTTGTTCTTCAGAGTATAAATCACTTTTAACATAGAAATTTGTCTGGCCCTATATGTGCCAGATGTAATTCTATCAGACGTAATGTTATCAAGTAGCTTCCAATTCAATTCCTCAACTGCAGCTTTTTTTTTATAGTTTTCATAAAAATAAACTTACAAGGCATAAATCATGTCTACTTTGAATTTTATAACACTCAAATGTCATGTTAAACAAAATAACTTTTTTATACTACAGAATAAATACATGAAATACACATGTTGTAATCATAAACACTTTTCCAGAGTAATTTTGTCCGTGCAGAAGCCTTTAAAAGTGGTAGTACTTTAAATGTGGTAGTACTAGTGCAGGATGCCTCTAAGTGAAAGCCAGTGGTCTCATGGCGGGGCAGCTCATGTTCAGTGTTTTGTCGTTTATTTGCAGTGAAGCATCTGAAGACTCCAACCTCTGCACCAAGTCAAGCTGCTCTTTTCAAAGCCCTGTATTTTCCTTGTGCTCTTGTGCCACCCGGTGGGCACGTGGGATATCACAGCACACGCACTTCACATCTCTCTGCCTGGGAGAGAGGTTCAGTACCAGCCCTCATCCCAGCATCAAAAATACCCTGATTGCATCTTAGGAGATTTTTTGCCATCACGCTGGAAGGCAAAAAATAAACCTCTGTTAACTCCGTCTTCCTCACATCCCTATGCTTTTTATGTCTTTGTCAGTGGCGTGACAGTTGATACCTTTTTAATGACTTAGACAATTAACTTTCTGGTGGGTGCAAAATAAGGGAAAAAGGTTTGTGGAGGGGGGAGGGCGGGTGCGTTGGAGGGCTTTTAAAGCAATGCCTATTTACCCACGTCATCATTAAAGTGATGGACCAATGCTATAGAGCCTCATCTGCATAAGTTACGAGTTGGCTGCAAGCGAGTGGACTCCAGAGACTTGGATTTCTCCTCTATATACAATCGTCATTATTAAGACCTCCTTAGCCAGGCACATACCAAAGATTTTAGCTCATTACCGTTAAAAATATCTTTGCTAATGTCCCTGGTTTGCGTATGATCTCACTTGGCTCAAAACCTCTTAAATTTTACCATGCGAAAGAGAAGAGACTGGGAGAATAGGGTGACATGGCCATAGTTAGTACAGCGATGCCAAAAATAATAATAAAAGGGTTCAGAAAGCTTTTTTCTTGCTAACATCTGTCGAAAGGCAAAGCTAGGCCTATATGTGTGCCACCGATGTGTAGAGCGGAACACAAAGGGACCACATTTCCGAGATGTGTTCCAGCCAAATGCATGTGTGTTTGGGGCCCCATTTGAAACGCTGTGAATGTATGCAATCATTTTATACATTCAAAGACGCCTCATTTCCTGGACATTTTTTGATTTAGCGTATACGTGTGTGCGCCAGCCAAGTTTTTTTTTTTTTTCTGAATCTATTCTATTTGTGTGCAATGGCAGCTGTAGCCTCTTCACCCCCGTCGCCCTCATCTGCACTTGAAGAAAAAGGAAAACGTATGGCTCAATAGATAGAGAAATATTTGAGAGCAGCGCTGCAATGCTAAGTGGCACTGTCGCTAACGGTAGCTCGCTAACGTTCAAATGAAATCACATGGAGAGGTTCAAGGTCGCAATGCAGATAAATATCTACTTAAGACACGGCGTAAATGCTTAATTCCTACCTCTAGTGTTGAGTACGTCTGGGGATGGGCGTCAAAGAGGATGTTATGAAAGGTGAGAAAGCTAACGGAAGTTTTAAAAGATGCTAAAATGGCGTACCAAAATACTTACTTTAGTGTTTGGATCCAATGCAATTAAACATTAAGGTAATTTTAAGTGGCGCAAATTACGGGGAAAAGAACTAAGATGGTTTTGTTGCAGTGAATTAAAAAGTGCTAAGTATTTAAAGGAGTCTGCAGGAGTGATGATAAAATATATGGATTTGAAGTCATTTCAGATCTCGTCAATGGCTGCTGCTACTTGTAACCGAAGTTTTAGGAGATTGCCGCGGTCAAGGTCAAAGTACTTTAAAGATTACGAGCGTGGTCTTACAGCGAGTGCATACGTGTTTTTCTTGTAAATTAAGCCATTGAACAAGGCTTAGGGTCGATAAGAAATTTGACTGACACGCAGTAAATATTGATCGGCGGAATCGATTGGACAGAATAACCAAATCAGCAAAAGCATGAAAAGTATTAAAAGAAAGATAAAGCAAAGTCCCCCCTTTTTCAAAATGTGAACTTTGGGCAGTGGTTTTGAACTTTGACCTCAAATCAGCAGCAAAAGGCCATGAGAAGATGTGACCAAAAAGACATGTGACCGGTGGAGAGAAACGCAGGCGTCTGATTGGTGGATGAGATAGGATCTTTGCATTTGGCCGACAGCATTCAGCCTCTCTATCGTGGTACCTCTGAGGGGGTTTATCTGGTCCGCTGATAACAGTGCCCCCCTCAGCCCGGTGGTAAATAAGAGCTGATGTTGGTTCGCTGCCACTCGCTGTAAACAAGATGTAGCACTTGTGTTTTGTGTTTGAAACGAGAAGAGACACAGAGGCTGCTTGGGAAAAAGGATGTGAGCTTCATCATTTGTGCATAAACATGTTACATGGACTGAACACAGGCGGGGATTTTTATGAAACATATCCTGTACTGTATTATAATGTCACTGTCCAAGATAAGCTAATTAGCTAGTTAATTAGTCTACTATTTCAACTTAAACTGAAAACAGTACACCATTTTGAATATTTTCACATTCATTCATTTGACAACCGGATTTGACTGTTGTTTTATGTATTTTTATTTGTAATGTTTCTTACATGGCTTACTTTCAGAGTTGTCAGCAGACTTTTTGGCCCCTGGGCAAGATGACTCCCATCCTTAGTAGGAATAACAGGAAGTTTTGCTGTATATGCTTTAACAAATGTTATAAATATAATGAAATCAAGGCCTTGCGTAGGTCAAGTGCAAAAGTCAGTGACATAGAATAGTCTTGTTTTCACCATTCACACTGCACATTCTCACATCGTCAGGCACATCTGGAAACAATGTGCCCAAAATGAAATGGTATAACCCCTGAAAACTAATTCATACAAGCTACCCAATGTCAGCCTGAGTTATTGTTTCCTTGAGATGGCGGTGCTAATCCACAACAAACACACAAGAGATTTTTTTTTTCATTATGGCTGTTTTTACTTAAACCCTTTTCATTCTCTTCCATCTTTCATTTCATTCCTGTTTACAAGTAAAAGCAATCTATTCATCCTCGCCAAAGCAATGTATAGGGACTCGACCTTGGATTTAAAGCAAATACAATGTTCAGAAACAACATAAAAACATGGCGGGCGTAAATTTTCGTCTATCCTTTTTACTTCAGTTCTGCAAGTGTGAATGCGCCTTCAACTGTAACCCTAACTGTGTATAGTGGACTTTGTTACGCTGTCTTCAAGTCTCCAAAAGAATTGTATCTCACTAACAGTCCTGCATCACCATGTCCAATGCAGTATAGTTACAACTCCAATCTTAACTTTCTTTGGGTTGACTGCCCCAGATTTAAAGACTTGTCAAGCGCTTGGAGACCAGTTATTTTTTTCATAAACTTGTGATTTGTTTTTAATCTTGTAGCGTTTTACACAAGGGAGTTTACAAGTGAGGAGTGCTGTTGCGACGAATTAGAGCAAAAATGTCCACAACTGGGACTTGTCGTCTTTGGCCCGGAGCATGTTGTCTGTAGTGAGGCTTGTCGCTGAAGAAGAATGCTAAAGTGAAGTAATATGAAGTGATTACAGACAATGGGGTAATAGGGCTCTGTATAGTGTCTAATTCAGATGATTCAAAAGACTCCCAACATGAAAAGGATACGACAGGTAAGTATGTCTTTATGTATAACTAAAAGTAAGTAGAAATGGAGTCCTAAGTATTTGTCATAAGAAATATCCAAAGACATTCACTATATTTCATTGGTTTAACGTAATAGTGACAATACAACGATCTAATGTCATCTGAATGTTTGACCAATGAGTTTTAAATTTTCTGTTGGTTAAATGAACAATTTTGCTAAGTCTTACAAGGAAACTGCTGTTGTTTGGGCCTTACAAAAAATATTTAAGTGATAGAATACAGTGTTTTGTGAAAAAAAAAAAAAAAAACCTTTCCAGATTAAAGTCTTTTCATTTATCCAGGCTTCGTACTGGCCAAATGACCTGACTTAAAATCTTAAAATCACTTCAAATTCACTTATTTCTATTTGGTATTATCAAGGTGTGAGACGTAATATATCCATAGATTGCTGAATAAACTCCATTGGCTTAAAACAGCTGTTCTTTTGGCAACATTATAGTTTGAAAATAAATGGATTCAGTACACAGGCCTGGGACATGCGACTTGCCTTAGGTGGGTACGTGTTTCTCAGCTGAGGCAGGAGCGCCTTGATCGCACAGGTAACGCTCAAAAGGCCTCTTCATGAATAAGTAATAGTGACACACATTATCATCTGAATCTGTATAAAAACGACGCATCAGCGCTTTTGTCTGGAGGCTTTTATTTCATTATTTTATGCAAAACGTCTGTCATTACCGTCTACAGGAGTTAAAGGTGTCGACAGCCGTGCACCCAAATGTCAGGCCTATATCACAACGAATACGACAATACTTCAAACTTTTTTTTCCTTCTAATTAGGTTGACGCTACAACAAACGGCGAAGCAGGTTTGTCCTTGCCTAATCCGGGGGAACTAATTTTTTAAGGTTATTATGCAAATCGATACTGTTTACAAACATGAAAGCCCCGGTCCCATTTTTGATCTACCACATCGGTTTTCGATAGCTTAAAGCCGCACTCGGCAGGTGTCATGTCAATAACAAGCAGCCATCGACCGGTGCCAGTCTGGAGGGAGGGGGACACGGGTGGGGGGGCCAAAGCACCGCCTCAAGCACAAAGTACGCACTGGACACTCAAGTATAAAGTCACATAAGTACAATAAAGAGAAGGAGGAACACATTGGTGGGAATTCATTTTAAAGTAAGATTTCTATTGTTTATGTAAGATCAGAAAGACTCACGGTCATGAAAGATACAACTGTATGGCAATGTATACTCAAGAGTGCATACATGTTTTGATTAATATTTTTGTGAATTATTATTATGGAACTTTAAAATTCATGAGAAGATTGGCAGTTACTGTATGGGCAAGGGGTTTCATTCTTAAAAGGAATTTTGTTAGAATTTAGTTAGTAGTCAGTGAATTGTTCTGATAGACTAGATTATAAGAGAAACATAAAGAAGTGGAGCACCATTTTTTTTATCAGATTATTTTAAAAAACAAAAGTAAAACATCAGTTGGGCATGAAAATGGATTATGGAAAAGTAGCAAGTAGCGAGAACATATTTTAAATCGTGTTATCTGTTATAGTGTGTTTAAGGAATATGTAATTTCACGCATTTGTAGCAAGTTTTGTCAAGTAGTACACTGTAATCTTTATTTTAGCTGTGAAGTTTTTTGTTCCCTTGATTTCATTTATTGATTTTTTTTGTTTCTAGAACTACAGGCCAATAGTTTACAGATCTCCAACTCTCACCTTCCTATTTAACATAACTTTAATCCTTAGAGCTTTTTTCTCCTCTGAAATTGAAATAGTAAATATCTAAACTGTATTATTCTTTCTACTGACTACTGGTTGGTCAAATTCAAATGTGTACACTTCTCTCCCTCTCTTGTGATTTCAATCCAGTTATCAAGGAATTTATTCATACGTTTATTTGAAGCATCGCTCGATAGCAAACCTGACCCTTTTGCCCCGTTATTCCGACTCTGGCGTTCCCGGGACGGAGAGCGAGCGTTCCCAGAAGATCCCATGGAGAACGTGGGTCAGAGGCGGAATCTGCACCTCTGTAAAGGAAGGGGGGCAAGTGCATAAGAACGCAATAGTGCTCTCGCTGCTGCCGGGGTCACGTATGTTTATGAATGTTAAAGAAGCAGATCAAAAAGTGCCTCAGAAATTAGCCCCCATTTCAAAAGTTTGACCTTTGTAGTGTGAAGCAACATGCTACCATCATTAGCATTACAAGTGAAAACATGCTAACAAGGACTGGAAAGTGAGGTTGAATAAGTAAGTTTTCAAACTCAAAATACATGAAATATAAAAAGGTTTGAAAGGAAAAAAATAACTAAAAATCAGTAGAGTCATTTAAGAAAGTGGAAATTTTGTATTGTTTTGTTCTTTAGAAATTGTTTTCCCTAAAATTCACTTTGATTTTCATTAATTTGTAGGTCTAATAGTACAAATGGAATCAAAATGCAACACACTGATTTTGTAAGTTTGTTGTTGAGTGTCTGTGGTGCAGTTTAAGAAATAATAATCAGATATATTTTCTATTATTTACTTCTGCATATCAATGAATATCAGACAAGGCCTTTTTGTTGGATTGTGCAGTTTAACAGAGAGAATATAAATTCCATTTTGAAGTAGCTGGTGTGAATGTGTTGCCGATTAAAAAAAAAAAAAAAAAGAGAAACGTTGGTCATAACCTATAAAAAATTATACACAAAATGACCAAAGTAATCGTAAAAGTATGTTAAAAAAATCAAGCAAGTCCAGTGATAAAAGTTTTTAACAAGTCCTGAAAAAGCAATAATTTATTTAGTAAGTACCGTTCAGTGCTTCTGTTCCAAATGCATTCAATGGTGAAAAACTAAACATCAAAAGGAGGATGATCATTAGTTTTACAAACATGCTAACGTGTAGCATGAAGTGTAACGGCGCAAATGCTCCCATGCAAAGTTTTCAAACAAAAATCCCAAACTTAAAAATGAAAAATGAAATATATTCCTAGAGTTGAACCCACGCATTGGCTGTCAACACTTGTGTTTACCTAAGTCACTAAACCATTCAAAGTTTGACACATTTGAATCAATAGTGAAGTGATGTTACCAATTAAACCCGGAGTCTCTTTTAAAGGCAAAGATGAAAACATTCCCTGCTTTAAATTAAAATACAAAAAGCTTTTATAGATCTATTTTTATTGTTACGCTTCAAGTGATAGGAAACTGGGGCTTTGGAAGTTGGCATATACACAAGACTTTGGCACCAATGAGAAACTTCGGCAAGCGCACACGCAACAGAAGTTCTTATCACAGAGCGGGATAATTGTTGAAACAGGTGTAACTGTCGAAGTGTCACAGCTCGTCTTTGTTCTGGTCCCTGAACCTACCTCCGCCTATGACTCCGGCTCCTCAAGTCTTTCAGACAACCTTGGTGTGATTCCTCGACAAAAGAACGCTTGCTCTCAAGGTGCACTCGAACGCCACGTTAAAAAGGGGACAAAGACAAGAGCCCCGGAGAAGATGGCAAAGAAGAAATGGTTTCCTTCCTCTAATTATGCGAGGAGACGAAGACTTTGTGAAGATAAAGTTGGGTGACACAAGGGCACATTGAGGGACACGTTTCACTTTAGGAAGATTTTTCAAAGTAAAAATGAAAATCTTGTTATGTGCTATAAGCTATGGCTGCTAATTGGTACAAACTTAATGAATGCGGGGTGCTGCCGAGACAGATGCTTTGTGCAATGTGGCAGATTTTTAGTGGCTTCGCGTCTCTTTCTCCGGCGCTGGAACATCAAGAAGAGGCGAACATTTGGCAGGTCACAAAATTATGCGAGAAAAGGGGAAAGCCCGAGAAAAAGAAAAAATGTAAACAGTTGTTTGTTTATTTTTCGTTAATTTATGGGTGGTGGCGGTGTGTGGATGTGTGTGGATGTGTGCGGAGAGCGAGCAGCGCGCTTGCTTCTTCAGCGCTTGTCTGTTTGTTTGAGCCAGTGCTTTTGTTTGGGCTTTCTTGCCTCGCCAGCTCTGCAGCTCTCAATTAGTGCACAAGCCTTAGGGACCTAATTAACCGCTTCAATTAATAAATAATTTTCTTTAAAAATCCTCATACGAGCCATTGTGACATTTGTCAGCCACTCAGGAGCTGTTATGTGTGCTGAGAGAGGAATGAGGAAAAAAGGGCTAAAGAATGATTAGCTTGTTTGCTAGCAGTGCTTATCCCCAGGTGGCTAAAAGACAAACCAGTGAAATGCCTCATTTAGACACTGGACCATACGGAAAGGTGGTGTGACCTTCTGAGCGTTCATTGCTTTTAGTCAATAATTGGTTATTGAAAAGACAAATCTAAAAAGATGTTTTTTGAAAGGTTTGAGAATCACAGATAAAACATGAAGGCAGCTCTTTAGACCGTATCTTGCGTTAGGTAAATATTGGTATATTGCGGCATAAAAGAACAGATTTGAACTTGATCTTAAATTTAACAGCTAATTGTTTCCTCCAAGATGTTTCCAAATTCAAGCAGAATGAAAATAATCAAATTTTTTACAATGCGTTTGACCTTTTTAAATAGAAAATAGTGACAGTAAATCACGGGGCAGGGGGGAGCCAGATGATAATTAACTTGTTTGCTAGCAGTGCTTATCCCCAGGTGGCTAAATGAGAGGACACTATAGAGCCACATTCAGCGCCCTGGCCCCCGCTGCAGAGGAGCGCCCCTGTGACCTCTTGACCTTTTATCGAGTGTCCAATCGATAGTGTGCGAGCGTCTGTGTCTTTGAGCCTGGCCTTCTGAAGAACTGTGGCCAGCAGCAAAGCATGATGGGAACAGGCCTCACAGTGGGGCTATGGGAGAGTCCGTGGGGGGCGTCTCATGTCATTTACTCATAATGATGTCTTCCTTTAGTTCAGGGAGGGAGGGGCAGCAGGGGGCACCACGTTGAGCTGCTGATATTTCTTGATGGTGAAAGCATCAAGAAATATATCTTATCTAGCTTATCTAGGCGCTGCAATTTCACTGTAAACCCAAGACAATCCCTTTGCAGTATATACTGTGGTGATAAGATGACCTTTATTTGTCCCACAATAGGGAAATTGTAGGGATTTGCAAAACACTGTAACAATGCCAACCACAAAACCACCTTTTGTGCGAGTCCTTATATGAGATAAATGCACATTGCATTATGGAGCGCATCCAGTTTAATCTGTGGCAACTGCATAAAAAGGAGGGTTTTTTTGTATAAGAAAAAAAATGCAATTGACTGTAAGACATTATTTAAAAGTGCACTGTGTCACTTTTCTGGTAGAGGGCCGACTACCTGCTGATCTCCATGTTATGGTTTTGCCTGGAATGTTCCACAGTGTTGCATTTGTTGTACAAGTTTAATGCCATACTGTAAAAACAGGAAAGTGACATAGTGCATCTTTTAGTATTAACTAAGTAATATGGATAACTTACATGTTCTGCTATATGCTTTTACACAGCAGCATATATTCCCTGTGGGCTTACAGCAGGACAGGTTGTGTTTGTTTAATTTGTTGCGTTATCTCCAAACATGGATGTTACAGATCTGGTTGTCAGCGCCAAAGCGCTGCAGTGATGGATCTGACGGGGTACGAGTGTTCATTAAACACACTCTAAACAGGCTTCAAACCCGCTCCATTAGTGGCTGCCTCCAGAACAAGAGGACGTTTTTGACCATGAAATGCTCTCTAAGCACACGAACGCCACATGAAAGATGAACACGATTTGAAGTTTTCCTTTTCTTCAGGAAAATGCCAGTGTGGAGTCAATCACTGGAAATCAAAGCTGAACAGAATATACAGGAGTAATATACAAGTTGAGGACAACAGCAGCATTTACACCAGCAAATGGAACATAACAGGCCTTTAAGAGTGAGTCACACTTTTGTCTCACTCTTTTGGTCCTGGTTTGGACCCAGTTTGTTTGGTCTAGTCCAGGTTTAGTTCCGGGTTTAGTCCCAGTTTAATCCCAGTTTTGATGTTTGATATTGTAATTTGTTTGAACCAAATGCACGGTTCCAGTCTGCTATTTCACTGTTGGATTTTGGAAACAATGCTGGATTTGAGCATTTGCTTGTTTCTTTGTTGGTGTGTTTAGGATAATATAACAGAAAGATTAGAAGGTTCTGTCGTAGGACAAAAGGTATTTGAGAGAGATGTTGCACAATTATATAAGACTGACTACTTTTGATGTACAGATGGAAATTTGTGCAGCATTCATTTAAGATCAAAAAGTCAAGAAGAAACTTACAGGCTAAAAAGCTGAATTGTGAAGACACATTTGGCTAGTGAAGTTGCTACTGGCTTAAAGAGAAGAATGAGGAACTTGACCTATGACCCCAAGTGACCAACCAAGACAAAAAATCAATACATCGAAACCAACAGCATAATGACCTCTCTATGGATTTTTAATGTTATTGTGTTCCTTCTGCAGACACTGGTAACATATACTCTGGATACCACTGTGGCATAAGCTTCTGCCTTTGTTTACTGTGAGACGTCCAGACTCCGAGACTGCCCCTTCTGCCTACATCAGTCATCATTTAAACCTCCATGGTCTGGCTTCTTATACACCATTTTATTTCCACAACATTCAACAGAGAATACCCACACAAAATGAACCATCTTTGACGATGCAGGAAATGTACTCTGGCAGGCAGATGAGAGGAAAGCATGTTAAATATACACCAACGGACAAGTTACTATTCAAGTATTAAAGAACTAGTCACTACATATCACAAGAGAAAGATTTACAGTCAATCGATCAGTAAAAGTCAAGTCAAAAGGGAGATTTGAAGGTGGACCGGCACTTCCAGGACCAGAACATGCCGGGGTCACGTTTCTTCTTTTTGACCGAGGCATTAACGGCTTTAAAGGTGACTGCTGCACGATTCGGCGCCCCCTAGCACTTCCCCTTGAGAACGCTCGACTCCGCGCTTTTTGATGCACCAAAGCAGAAGACAAGGGGGTTATTGTGTAAATATTTTGCTTGCGAATTTCAGCGTCTTAATCTTCCGTAAGGTGATCTTTGAGAGTGTAGTCAAGGGGTGCCGACGTTCAGAAGAGGATCCCTAGTTGTTGGAGGAAAAAAGTAGAAAAGGTCTTGTGTGCTTGCTTGGAGTGCTCCGAGCTAGAGTTCACTACGGGGGCGTTAAGTGTGTCAAGAAGAGCTCTATGTTCGCCCCATCCGCACGCCCCGGGCCCTATCCGCGCGAAAACATTAAAAAGCATAAACAGTCAATACCGAATGTAACTCAGAGAAAGAGGAGAAGGAGAAAAAACGCCGAGAATGAGAACGCAAGGGTTTTTCAAGCGTTACACAACACAGATCACAGAACGGCAGGCTTGTTTCACAGGGAGGATGGGGAGAGGAGAGAGTGAATGATTCATTGCGGGCGGCAGGGGTGTAAATATGAAGGAGAGGGTGCAAGGAGAGAGGCATCAAGGAACACCTGGTGCAACTAAGGGGTCAGATTGGCCCCACACTAAAGGAATGGAGAAGGGGAGGAGAGAGTGAGATGCTGGCTGTGGCTGCATTTAGATTCTTGCTATTGCTGTGCTGTAGTGGAGTGTACGGCAGGTAGTGCAAGTGGTCGTGGGGCAGGGAGAGAAAACAGGCTGTGCATAGTCATAGGAGAGCACAATGTTTTAAAATATGAACTTGAATTTTTGGGGTCAGTGCTCAAAACTGAGGCTAAAGTGAAGTTAACTTTCAAATCTGACTCAAGATTTTGGAAAATATTTATACTTTTGGAACCATCTGCTACAAGTTTAAAAAGTGTTTTTAAAGCAGATAGTCATAGTTTAGTTTATGCCTTCAGTTTGATCTATAATACTCTTGTCCAATATGTGAATATCCAATTAACATTTAAATGATATTTTTAATTAGTTTTTGCCCATTTAGTTTGATGAGTCAATACTTAGTTGCAAATGGGAGTTGTAGCACAGTATGCTCTACCACTGAGGCACACGGCAGCACGTGCATTTTTAAAAGATATAAATGTTTTTTTACAATTTTTAAAAATATTACATTTAAAGATGATTTTTACGTCTTAAAAACATGAAAAACAGGACTAGTTCATTTTAAACGGTTTGCAGGGGTCCAAAGTTATTCCTCACTTACCTTATGCATTCTGAGCATCCTAATTATTCACCGCAAGAGTTTATAAGTGCGTTTTACAACTTAAAACTGACGTGAACAACAACTAGCATGCTAACACGCACTTCCTCATTCTTGGACAACAACACAACAACAACAATAACAACAACGCTTTATAATGGCACTGCAGACATTTTGATCTGAAGAGCTGCTTCTATATATTTGTACTGGGAAAAAATCAGTTACAGGGCCTTTAATACTGGTTAATATTGTAACAATATGGAATGTTTCAGAGCAAAAATAATGTCATATTTTGCACTGACATGATATCTGGTCAAATGTATGTGTGAATTCTTTAACACAAAATATTAAAATATGAAAATAGAAAGTGATCAGATTAAACTCACTTGTTACTGTTACAGCATGTGGTATTGGGGCTAGCAGAATTATTGGGAAACATTTAGTTACTTGTGGACATACTTTATATGAACTGTTGCCGTGGCTACAGATTGTGAAGTATAGTTTGCGTGAGTGGTGCATATGGCGGAGCGGCTGTGAAGAGGAAAAAACAGACTTTTCATGGCCATATGAGAGAGGGGCTTGTCTTATTCCGCTTTTAAATGTTTCAAACACTTTTCGACTTCCACTACGAGATGTGAGGGCTTGTTTATCTGTTGTTCTTGCTCATAAAACGCTCTGGAGTCTCAATCAGTCACTCTCTGTATGTGCTGCTCACTACGTTTTTAATGTTTTCTTTTTTCAAACACTCGACACCTGGCTGCCTGACTTCACAGCTCAAATCATGGGAGAAGTCGGCTCGTGCGCCTCTGTGTGCGTTTGGGCTGTCGTTTTTGTTTTTAATCAGTCATTCAGTCACATCTTTGCATTGGGAGAGCCTCACTATAGACAGATCTTAAAGGGGGAAGGAAGCAGGTGTGCCGGGGTAAGGGGCAGGTTTGTTTCAGAGTATGGCAAAATACAGAGTAAAAATTATAAAGTGAAGATGAGTGTGCTGGAATATCAGAGGTGTTCATGGAGGTATAGATGAGTTATAACGGCAGATTTGTGTCACTCCAAATGTTTATGGTTTGTCCCATTAATTAACAAAAATTCAAACACGCGAAAGAGCACAAAGGGCAAAAGCAGAACTAGAACTAGATCTGTAGAACTCTGTAGACAGGTTTCATTTGTTTGTTTGGTGATATTAATGCGTCTTTCTTGTTCTGTAAAGCACTCTGAATTACTATGTGTACAAATTGTGCTCTAAAAATGCCCTGCCTTCTTTATAGGGATTAAACCTTTCAGTAGCCATATGACAATCAAAAAATCACAACAAAAATAAGTGATCGTGTAGACTACATATTTCTGTATTATATCAATATGCTATTATGTTACTACGGTTTTATTTGAGGTGTTCATATTCCACCATGTAAAAAATTTGAGGACCTGTGGTAAGAATTTCTATACACACGAGAAGGTCTTTACCTTATCCAGTGAATAAGCTATACTTCAAGGACATGTTTCAAGGGTCCCTTACAATCACAAAAAAAATCTGCCATTTTCTGAGGTAGTATTTATAAAAACCAATGCAAAGAAAATGTATACAGATGTATACAGTACATACTCTTTTGTCCAAGGTCCAGCACTGACTCAACCCCGTTCACTTCAGTAACAATACCATCTCAAACCAAGGCCAGTCCTGTCTTCTGTCTCCTTCTATCTTACGGTTTAGGGCCAAACAAAAGTTGAGCAAAGTAGTGCAGTTGGAGCCACTTCTTCTCATGCCCGCTCCATCTTTTAAACATAAGTTGGGAACAATATTGGTGGAAAAATGTTATTCCTACCCCGTGGACCAGGCCTTTTCTTGTGTTGTCAAACAGAATCACTAAACATGCTCATTCACACGCTCCCAGGGCACTGTGTTATTAATTTATTACTTCAGATTTTTCAGTGGCGCTCACACAAGGGCAGAGCAATGATTGACAATGTGATAAATTGTATTTGAATATGGCTGGCATGAATTATGTAACCGCAGAGACTGGTGGTGGCTTTGTTGGATCCCTCTCGCGCACTTCTCCTCTACCATAACATATACAGCTGGTAATTTACAGTAGGAGAGACATGGAGGAAGGAGGAAGCCGGGTATAGCAACAAGGCCCAACAGACAAGGGAGCAGTGACGCCGTGAGAGAGAAATTGAAAGTACTGCTACTTCAAAATATTATTACTGAAGTTAAGTAAAAGTATACAGTTAAAGGTAGAGCTAGTTTAAATGAAAAGTTGGTGGTTGGATTTGTGATAACAGCAGAGAAATATATATACTAGGACTGACAGATTTGGGACCACTGAATCAATATTGCAATTTCAATTAATAATTTTTTCATCTTATTGATCAATGATTTTTAATTTGATATATATTACAATATTGTCTTATTATAAACATAGACAAAAGGGAGGATTGGCTGTGGATCTGGCAATTAAAAAGTCAGAAGCATTTCATTCATCATTACATGATTCTTGTAAATGTTGTGCTACTGGATTTATTTAAAATGTGGATCCTTGTAAAAATAATAATAAAATGTCAAAAAATAGAATAAAATTTGATATATTTCCCAAATTGTTACGTCCTTGTTATGATACCTGTGTAGTCCTTGCACTTGTTTACCCACCTTATCCCAAAAGTGTCAAGAGGACTAGTAATAAATATAAACCTATAAATACTTGACATATGACTACACAGATGTTATTGGAATTATATAAAGAGAAATAAACCAGACCAGACAAGAAGCTTTGGATGTACGGGTTCATGTGGCTGTTGACTTTTTCACTGGGAAGCGTGAGGTCTCTGCAGAGCGGGTAAGGCCTGAAAGAGCTGCACAAATAAACACAACAAGAGACAAGAGGGCAGAGGAGACCGTATCTGATGTTGATAGCTGTGGTGCGAACACCGCCTTTGAAAAGCCGGAGGAAAAGTGACAAACGCGTGTGTGTTTCACCTACTCCTCGAGACGGCAGAAAACACGAGATTGGTCTGAACGGACTGTCAAATGTCAAGCAGTTATCAAACCGCCGACATGTTTGCCTTAAAAAGACCTGTGCAGAAAAGCAAAACCGTAACCTTTAGTGGGACTGGAAGTCACTCATCCCATCCACACAAGCTCTTTACTTCAAATCGATAGAGAAAATAGTAACATCTGTAAAAATAATCCAACTGAATGATTTGCTCGCAACATTTAAGACCGAAAATGGAACCAGCGAGACAGACAGTTCCCACAGCTCATGGTCACTGTGATGGAAATATGTGAAGGCCACTGGCCACACTTTTAGTGTGTTCACATCTCAATAAGGATCACACACACGTCAAATCCGCTGACTGACAGAACAACTGGATTAAAAACACTTTAACATGTGTAGATTTGAGGATTTATGAAGCTAAACATTAGTAAGAGATTTAAAGGGAAACAAGGGGATAAGAGGCTGAGGAGGTGTTGGGACTGATTTTAGATATGCTGATGCCGGTTTCAGTTACATAAACATGAACTGTATATCTGTGTCATTGCTATTTCTGTGTATTTAATGTTATTTTTGTCAAGTTCTGTAGTCAATATAATCAGAATACTTAGATGGAATAATAGTATGTACTCAGTAGTATGTAGAAAATTTTACATTCAAGGGTTTCTGTCTTTGGGCAATTTTTTATGTGCAAAACTGCAAAACTATATCTATATATATCTATCTATATA
>KN474395.1:7450-20893 GCA_000787095.1 Periophthalmodon schlosseri
AATAGTGAATAGCCACAGTCTCTGTTTTGCGTAGTGGTGTCCTTCCAACAGAAATCTCTCCAGAAGAGTGAATGAGTAGTATGGGATTTCAACTGCCAAATCTTTATCTGTTTGATATTTGTCTCTGTTTGAGATTTGTCTCATTTTCCACTGAACTTAAAGAGCCCAAATTACGCTATTATCTGATCTATGTTATAATGTTGTTTCCTCATCACAAACAGACCTGGAGTTGTGTTTTGTTTCATTCACACATGTTTAACACACAAACTCTGCATATTTAGGCTGAGTTCTTCTCTCAAACTGAAAACAGCCTGTTCCACCTTGTGATGTCATGCGGTAATACAGGAAGTGCTCCACTGTGTTTTTAAACTCCACACACCTTCACTAAAATTATTTGGATAATTTCAGCCCTGGAATTGCCAATCTCTACTGAACTAAAGGTAAAAGGAGCTGTTAACTTGCAAACTACCGCTTCATGACATCACAAGGTGGAACAGAGCATTTTGAACTTTGGAGATGTAGACAGACTAATAACACAGAGTTACTCAAACACGTGTGAATGAAACAAAACACAACTCTGGGTATGTTTTTGACGAGGTAACAACATTATAACAGCTAAAACTCACAAGAGGCAATGTTGCGTAATAAAATTGCGTAATTTAAACCCTTGTAAATTTTGCCTACAATATTTTTATTACTGGATCCTTTATAACTATAATTTGAATGAAGTCAGAGATTTCCAGTCACATTGCACTTTTTTTTTACATAATTTAAAACACAAATTTAAAAGCGAGATTTTGAAAACTATCCATTTGTCCCGCAAAATAATAATAATGAAGGTTGTAATACCCAAGGGCAACCACTGTTTAAATCTAGGGTCATTTACTGTCGGTAGAAAATGTAGATCACACACCGGCCAACTCAATAACTTGATTTGTGAAAGTCAAATCTTAATTCAAATGGATGAGAGAACCTTATGCGCAGTTTGACTAGGTTTTTTTGTGCCATGGTTTCATAACAACCTCCTCTGACTGCAACAGAAAATGTGGTATTCAAGACATCACTGGTGCCATGCTGGATACCAAATTAGAACACAAGGAGCAAACACCAGAGGGGGATTACTTGACAGAGAGCACTGTTATTATGTTGTTCTACAGGGAATTGTGGACCACAAGGGGAGATTCTGTGATAAACGCGGGTGGGTCTGGCAAAATGTACGAGGCAAGAATTCTAAACAAAACCAAAACGTTTGAAAGCTGGTTTGAGAGATGGGAAGATACGAGCTGCTTGGGCGTAATGGATAAAGGGCAGGCTTTTCCATTTATTAAGACACCCATGGGAGACAACGGCACCCTCACCATCCACCGCTAACGATATAATGCCAAAATAAGCAGGTCGCGTTGGCTGAAGAGGCATTTGGGAGACCGAAAGAGGCAAGGCAAGCACAATTCGTACGCAAAGTAATTCAAAGTGGTTTACAGAATAAGAAAGTCATTAAAATCACAATATAACAAATCAAAATATAAACAATCATCATAAAATGAACATTAAAAGAGAAGAGAGCAGAATAAAAACCTGTCAGTCATATGCACAGTTAAACAGAACCGTTTGGAGCCTGGATTTAAACATTGTCAAAGTAGAGGCCTGTCTCACATCTTCAGGAAGACTGTTCCAGGTTTTAACTGCATAAAACTCAGGAAGACTGTCCAGGTTTTAACTGCATAAAACTCAGATGCTGATTCCCCATGTTTAGTCCTGACTCTGGGCACCAGCAGGAGGCCGGTCCCTGAAGTCCTCAGAGTGTGAGATGGTTCATATGGCACTAACATGTCGGAGTTGTATACACAAATACACATTGAGGAGAGTGAGGGACCTTCAGAATATGTGACTGGACATTATCAAGAAGACCATCATGTCTGTGTTTACACTGCAGAACCTGTAGAGGGCCGATGTCTGAAGAGCGGCAATCCCAGTGGAAGGCGGCAGTCCCGAGGAAAGTGAAAACTACTACGCTTTTCCTCGATTTTGCAGCAACAGAATAATATTGTCTATAATAATAATAATAATTGCAATGTAAGCATTTTATAACTTCATTAAAGGTCATGACAAGAGCTCAGACATATCTACAAAAGTACAACAAATTCAAATAGATATTGCATAAATACAGATCACACATTATCGTCAACGCTAAAATATTCTCTCATCGGCTCTTCGGATGTGTCCTCTGAGTTACCACCTACGCCTTTGTCTCCATGGAGATCTTGCGCCCTCATTGGCAACGATTGGTTTGCTCACCTAAAGTCCCAACCGTGGGGGAAATCTATGTCATGATTAGCAAAGCTGTCAATCAAACCTGTTGCTAACGCTAACGGGAGCGACCTCGGAGAAAGAAGGCGCCTGATTGGTCTGTTATTAATGTTCATATCTTGCTTTACGGACACAATAACAAAATAAAAATGCCAGGATCATGTAGCGCAGGTTAATAGGAACATTGACGAGCCTGACAGCAGTAGTTACACAGAGAGGGGTGACAGTTTCTCAACACGAAGTGAGTTGGAGCCAGAGTCGATGGAACCGGAAGTGCGCCCATGGTCACTTCCTATTTTGAATGCGGCAGCTAGCAGGTTAGCTATGTCCATTTATATATACAGTCTATAGTTACATTACTTATCGCTGTAGCTCCAAGTGTGAATTTCACTCCCCAGTCGTCTAACTTCATGTGGGCTGGACCTGCTGATCTCTTGCTAAAAGGCGTTGTCGCTAATCATGTTGGGTCCTCTCCTCACCACCAGGAGGCGATCCATGTGCTGTCCTCAATGCTAAAATGCTAAAATATTCTGTCATCAAATCTTCAGCTGTGTCCACCTCCGCCTTTGTCAGCATGGTTGGTTTGTTCACCTAAATTCCCAACTGTGAGTCTATGTCATGATCAGAAGAGAATCAATTTCAGTCAGATACTCAAAGCTCATTGTCTCTTCTTTGTGCTTGTATGTGTTTGTTAGCATCTTGTACTGTTGTGCACTTCAGGTTTGTCTGGGTCAAATACTTCACCAAAATGATCAGATAGCTTTGCCATTTCTTTCCACATCTTTTACATTTTAAATTCTGTTAAGCTAAACTCTAGGGACACAGTGTCCAGTAGTGACCACATACAGTAGTAGTAGTTTTTACAACTGTATGTGACCAGATGTCTCATTAAATCAGTTAAAAAGAGTGACTGGACTCTAGAAAAGTCGCAGCCGACAGATAAAGTGGAGCCACCAGTCCTGTCCTCGTCTTCTCATCCAGATACAAGTGCGTTGCCATTTCTGTTGAAGTCACACTATGAAATCTGTAGAAATTTCCAGTTGGAGCAGCGTTCCAAGGAATTTTTCTCAGACGTGGAAAAAATCCCGGTCAGTTATCAGTTCTCTGGAATGCACTATAAGTACTTTTCTGGTCAGCGGTACGTGCTGACCATTAATCATTTACTCTTTGCACTTGGAAGAGGACAACTAATGTAGCCGCAGCTGCCCGGGGCGTATTAACAGGAACGTGAACAGGAAAGGAAAGGCCTGCAAGTGGATAGGGTGAGATTTCAAACTCAAATCTTCCAGGACAAAAACTCCACCTGAGCCGCCATCACATCCAGGAGCTTGGGGAGTCTTGGCGCGCAGAAGACGAATGGTTCGTAGCCTAATTAATGCGAGCATCACAGCTACGGCTTGTTACTGCTGCAAATCATTTATATAGTTTTAAAATGTAATTCATCTGAACACGATTTAATGTGTAAGCGATATATAAAACAGTTTGGTGTTTAAACGCGAGGAGATGCAGGTGTTGCAGGGGCAGCTCTGTCGTCTTTGGTGTAAATTGAGGATTTTAGCGGCAACGTTGTCAATCAAACCTGTTGCTAACGCTAGCGGGAGCAATCTCGGAGAAAGAAGGCACCTGATTTGTCTGTTATTAATGTTCATATCTTGATTTACTGATGCAATAGCGAAATGAAGACGCCGCGATCACGTAGAGCGGGTTAATACAAACATTTTAAGACCAAAACGATGGGTCTGACAGCAGCAGTTACGGAGAGAGAGGCGACAGTTTCTCAATTCAGAGTCGATGGAACCGGAAGCGAACCCATGCTCTTTTCCTATTTCGAACATGACGACTAGCATGTTAGCTATGTCCGCGTATATATACAGTCTATGGTTACATTATGTCTTGCTGTATACTTTATAAGTTTGTATTTGACAGTGTTTGTAGCACACCAAAGAGTATTCATTCTACTGGAATGATTTTTATTTATATTTTGTTACTATTCGTCTGAGCAAATCGCATGCATAAAATCAGAAAGAATAATGATCATTTTGTAGAGTAAATATTACACATAAAATGCAACAGAATGCAAGAAATTACATACAACTTGCGCAAAACCCCCAGACCCCCTAAAAACACTTCCACAAGTTCACATAAATACAAAATGTTGCATATTCAAGTCAAGTCAAGTCAAATTTATTTATAAAGCACATTTAAAAACAACCACCTCTGCCCAGAGCGATATACAATATAAAGTGCAATCAAACAAAACATGCAAAAATACAATAGCGCTCAACAAATACAGTACAATACAAGAGTCCCGCTCAGCTCGTGTTAAAAGCCCGTCCAAACAAATTCGTTTTCAACAAAGATTTTAAAATATTTAAAGACTGAGCTGTTTTAATACCAAGAGGAAGACTGTTCCAGAGTCTGGGGCCAGCTACAGCAAAAGGCCCGTCCCCTCGAGTTTTTAGGTGGGACCTTGGAACATCTAAAATCATCTGGTCTGCTGATCTCAACATTCTCTCTTTCAAAGGGTTTTTTTATTGAGCAAAGTATGAATGACCAACAAAGCGTACAATACTTGGACAGAAAGAAGTTTAAAGTGATAGGGAGGGGCCAACCCATGGAGACATTTAAACACATACATACAAGACATATTCTTTATAATGTACTAACAGCTGCAAACAGTTGACTTACTTCTTCAACTTGTTACTTGTAAAAAACATTTGGCTCTTTCTGACTTTCTTTTGGCTTGAAACGGCTTGAAACGTGGCTCTTTTGCTGTTAAAAGTTGCAGACCTCTGTTAGATGCTAAGTTAGACCTCACAGTGGTCTCCGTCCAGTGTGTGCTGTGTCTTTCATGTTCAAAACCATGGCAACACTTGATGGTCTGTATCTTCTCTGCCAGTTGGAGCCTTTTCACTGCAGCTTTGTGGACTTGTGGTAGAGACGCTTTTTGTTTTGCCTGAGCTAGCTGCATTAGCGGTGCCACTCCCTCAGTCACATTAGTGGTTTTGTTCCTCAGACATTGGAGGTTAGCCCGTCTCCTTGTCGTTTGGCTCGTCTGCAGAGCTCTGATGGCCTCGCAGCAGCTGTGAAAACACTTCTAATGCGCCTTATATTTGTAAGTGTGCAGTTATGGAGCAGAGGAGGGTGGAGCGGGGAAAACATCAGGAGACAGGAGACAGGAAGAGAGGGAGGTGAGGGAGCATGGAAACAATATAAAAACATGACAGTGCTGATTTATGAGGGACAAAGGTCTTTAAGGGAGACTGCAAAATCAACATTTTAGAGCTTTTAACCATGTCATAATTGTTTCCCCTTCTCATTTACTCACTAGAAGTTCTATTTAAAGTGACTCATGCATGTTTGAGTAATTTTCATTCTCCTGTAATCGAGACGTCATTCTACCCCCGTTTTCACAGCCACTCATACACAAACACTGTGACGCGTGCTCTTCGTTTTCCAATATAATTTTTTTAAATAAATGATTGACGTATGATTCAGCAGCATCACGAAGTCGTTCCGGTAAACGTGAAAAAAAATCTGCGGCTCGCTAGCGTGATCTGCAGCTATCCATGGGAAGGGCCGACAGCATGCGCCGTTTTGTTTTCTTTTATTAAATCATTTTAGATGAATATTGCGATTTTAAATGTGCAAATTATAACATAATGATCCACGAGTGTCATAGATTATAACTATACAGCAGACACATGCACAATATGTTTTAAAAACCTATTGAAACTACGTAACTTTTCTGATCGAGGGTTGCCCACAGACTTGGTGCCATTGAGATGTTATTGTTTACCTGGAATGTTCCCCAGTCTGGCTCGAGATAAACTCAAAATAAGTATGCAAAATTGCATTTGACCCATCCACAATTATGAGCTTCAGGACAGCCTGTCACGAGCAACGTAGAGTCAGGGGACCACCTCCAGATCAAAGTTGGTTTATAGTTCTAATCTACGACTATTTGATATTGTATTCATTTTAAAATGGTTTAAGAGGAGAAATGGGTCCATTGACTTTTGGTTCTGATTCCCACCTGAGCCTTTATGCTATGTCAAAGTTATGTCGTCACATAAGTGCTGCGTTGCCAGATCATACTGACAGTTATGGATAGATGCAGATTTATTTATTTATTTATTTTAATGGTGCAGGGGAAAAGAGGAATGTTTGCAGCAATGGCATCTTAGCTTCAAGAGAATAAAGATTACTCAAACATGACTTTTTTGTTTTCACCTAACAGACCCGTCTGTTTGTTTGACATGTTTGGACCATTTGTCTGTAGTCACCATCAGAAGAGTCGCGTGATGTTACCGTGCCATGTCCTGCGGCTGATTTAAACTCTGGAAAATTACTTAAACGTGCAGAAATCACACAAAATACTAGCCCCGCCAGAAAAATTAATTCTCGCGATTTCTGTGAGTTCACATACTCCTCGGAATCCGTCTCGTTCAGTTGCGGCTCGATCGTTTGCACGTGATAGGTGCGGAAACTGAGCAATCACAGGGCAGCAGTGTGGTTTGTGTGGAAGCCAGCGGCAAACAAACCAAAACAAACGCGGAGATGCTGACAGATGCACTTTTAGCCTATTTTAGTATAAATATGGACTATTTAGTTTGTGAAAAACATGGAGAGGGAAGCACTTTGTGCAGATGCCTCTGCTTTTCTCTCAACTGGATTTAACTAAAGCTTGTTTTTCAGCTTGTTCCGCCGTTATGACGCTTCAACCAGTCAGCTTGAAGTATTTATTTGAACATTCCGATAATTGGTTATGACTGTTTTCAACGAGACCGATCCCAGATTGATGTGTACAACTCAGTTCAGAGTGCTACATGCATCAATCTGACGAAAGCCATGTTAACAAAATACAACTTTGACTGGGTAAATGAGAAGGGAAGATTATACCATGTTTAAAAGCCCTAAAAGTTAACTTGAAAATTGCATGTTTTTAGTGTTTATTACTGTAACGTAGGCTGGCCTTTAGCGGGAGGATGTGAGACAGAAGACAGCAGCACAGGCGTGGGCCACAGTTTTTATTTCTATTTTTTTTTTTTTCAATCATTTACCAAAGTGCATTGTGCAATGGAGGTTTGAGGAGCAGCGTCTCTTCCAGCACCAGAACATGGTGTGTTGGTCTCAGGCGCCTTTTATACCGTCCCACTAACTGGATAAATGTAGTGTTCCTTAACAGGGGTGTTTAAAAATAACACAGCTTTTTAAAACTCTTTAACCTCCATAAACTAAATAAACCAATAAACCAAATTAACTTTATACATATATACACACATAAACCCTAAAAACAAACACCAAATATACTTAAAACCCATAAACCCTTTAACATGCCTCCCCTACACATTCCCTGCCTTGGTCCTGCACCGGAACCTTTTTAAGGGAACTCGTTTCACTGGGGACCCCTTTGACACCTGGACACAAGGACACAGGAGGTAAGTTAAACATTCTTAAAACGCCATTCACTAAAACACTGCAAATTACACAACACAAAAACACTTAAAAACAGCCTTCAACAAGTATTGCACTATAATATTGCACATATCCAATGTAATTCATTATTAGCTGTTAACTTTGAATTTGTCTTCTTTCCCCTCCAGGACACGCAGCTTCAATTAAAGTGCCACTGCGCCTCCAGATCTAAAATTGGGTAAAAGGACAGACAAGTTAAATAAACATTTTAAAATCCTTTGTGTGCAATTGTCTCATTTGTTAAAGTGCAAATAATGTTCAAAGTGCTGTGTGCTGTATTAAAGTGGAAGTGCAATTTAAAGTGCATATAGCGAAGGGTGTAAAGTGCTTTTACTTTTGTAACAAATGGGCTGTTTGTCCAAATTGCACTGAAAAACTGAAACATGCTTACTCTGAGCGGGCTTGCAAATCCACAAACCTGACTCTCATTTGGCCGGGTGGAAAATCTTCAAAAGTAAGACATAAAACATATCTATCTTCATGGGGAATGTTCCAAATTGTTTTTTTCCTATTTCTATATGATTATGCCATTTTTTTTTTATATATATAAAAGACCAATATGACACGAGTTCTTGAGAAAATCCTAGTGTTTATTTGGAACCTTGGCTCTGGCCTCTTCTTTGCCACACTCCATGTCACAGCAACATCCGGAGGTGAACTGCAGGACATCTGTGGACCATCTGCCCAGAATAAGACCCGGTCCAGCTGAAGCAGGACCAGGACTGAATAATAAACACTTCCATGACTGCAACTGGATGGTCATTTTGGGAAGAATTGAAATAACAGATTAAAAAGTTCCACTATTGCACAATTTGTCCAGTGACACACACCCCCTGATCCTACCGCTGATGTGATTTGCAATAGGCTCTGTCCACAGCAACACGTTGGCTAGCTCACTGTCTCAAAGCTAACAGTCACTTTTATTAAAATCGGAAAACATAAAATAAGCTTTTAAAATTCAAATGAATTAAAATAAAGACCACCCAATTATTTTTATATGTAGAATACTTCAGTTTGTAGTGTTGTTTTAATATTTATTGTGCCACAAAATTAGCTTTAGCGTTAGCATTGAGGTACAAACATCTCTCTTTCCGGTAAAGTATTCAATTTATTTATGTAGTTCTGAACATGTCGTCAGTGGCATCCAAACACAGCTCCCTGTCCACTGCCTTATTTTTAAATATTTATTCATTTTTGCGTGACTCAGCAAAAACCTCAGAGATAAAACTGGACAGGAAGTAGTGACGCTAACAGTGCGGTTGCCAGGCGCTGTTGAGCCAATTAGTATTTTGAGTTTGTTTTTTCGACTGTACGGCAAATATCACAGCGGGGGGAGAAGGTATTTTCAAAACACCAGATGAAAAAGTAATCACATCTCCAAAGTTCTGCTTGGTCTAACCTGTGCGGCGTTCACTGTCCCCATCAGTCCCCGTAAACAACAGTTCTGGCCCGGTGCCACGAAGTCCCCTTGACATGTGAATGGAAAGTGTTATGTAAATCTTTTGTTCTATTGTGTTACCCTGTAGTGCCAAGGGTTAAGCACCTTCTTGGTACAGTTGAGAGGGAAACTGCACCCATCAAACTAAAGAACTGGCCCTCGTGTTCTGATCACTATCTGAACAACTGCAAAACGGTCAAAAAGAATTTTAACTGCAGCTGCATCAACCCGGTGAGTGCACGGGGGAGTACGGCTCATGGTAACAGTTTAACTCATGGAGGGAGTAGGGATCATGGGTAAATAAATAGTAAAATGACATCAGCCAAGAACGCCATCCTTTAGGGTCCTGAACATGTCTTGTATTTCTTCAGTTGTTCAAGTAACAGTTTAACGTAAAGGCCGATGTTTGAGAAAGAATTATATTATGTATGCAAAATTGACTTTTTGAGCCTTCTACCGTGTTATAACGTTGTTCCGTCATCAAAAACATGCCTGAAGTGGTTGAAGTTCTCATCCTTGCATGTTTGGGTATTTTAGTGATCGCTCCTTATTTAAACCCTCCTTACGGTCAGCTGTAAGATTCTGTCCAACGCTCAGCCTACAAGCCTACGTTATAATTTGGTGTTTTGGTTCTCAAGACGATTATCCAATCAGAAAGCAGACGGAACCTCGCACGAGACTCTCATTTGGGTTGCCAGTTTCAGTGCTGAAATCCAGTTGGTTTTAACCTAAAAGGACTCTCTCTGATCTGAACGGTCACTAAACCCCAGCACCTGCAGCCAATCATTACGCAGGATTTACAGTGACAGCAAGGCGGGTTCGGTCTGTACTTTGAGCGGGTTACTTGCAGATTGCCTGCTACACCAACTACAACAACTGCGGCGCGTATTTGACCAAAGCAACGCAGTTTCACGTGGGTTCACGCAATAACACACATATAATGACCCGAAATGTCCGGGAAAAACAGACTTCTTGTGGATTCTTTCTGCAGACTCATGCCTCACCCGAACCTGCACTCGCACTCACCAAGGTCAGCGTGGCAGGGCAGCTCACTGAGTGAATTTTGGAGGTTCTGAGCTTTCACATGAGGCCTGTCCATATACTGAGAATGAGAAAAACTTGTGTGTGTCTCTATCTGCAGGTTAAGGCTCTGGACACACAGGTTCAGTTGTGATTGTAGTATCTTTTTTAAAACATGGAGTAAATATGATAAACTGAGCTTCAGGAGCAGTACCACGCCTCAGCCTCCTCCTGCTTCTCTCCAGCAAACCAAAGCACACCTCGACCCCACACCTCCAATTACCCTGAAGACCTATTTATACAACAGGCAACACCGTCTGTCTCCACTCTATCGACCCGTCCCTCCGACCCCGTGTCTCTTGTTCAACTTTCAGCCCGAAGACCTCACCATCTACAGAGAGGGGGGTCCTGAATCGGCTGAGACAAAGCCCCCATCCTGAGAGTCTACCCAGCCTCCACATCTATGCATATCAATAAATATCTTTCTCGTATATCATCGTTGCGACGTGGTCCTTGCTACAGTTCCTTTAAGGCAAGTGAAATGATAAGACGAAACCGATGGTATGAGCAAGAGTCGTAAGATAATATAAACCAAACCAATCTGGAGAGGAACACCATTTCTGATGTTGGTCTCCAGAATGGATCAGTCACTCAAACATGCACAAATGAACTTTTTTCCCTCTTTATTAAAATGGGGAAATAAAGATTGCCACATTTAGAGAAGTGTCCAGTTTTATCAGAGCGGATGATGTGGATGAGTTGTTTCCTCGTGGTCTTGGTCACATAACACATGACACATGGCTTAGTGTTATGTATGACATTATGTATCACTCTGAACATAACCGCACACTCCCCTCAGAGCTGTGGGGAAAATGGCCTCCCCCAGTGCTCCATCCAAAGCATTACCCATGTTTAACTGCACAAATGATCGTCTAATGTCCATTATGCATGATATCGTATTTCAGTAGCTGGGCTGATGACTGAATGATGTAAGTAACAATTTGGGTAAAATGTAATGTTAATGAAAGCTTGTAATAGGGTGCGGTCACAATTTTGAATTTGAAGATGTAATAATCTCAGATGGAGGGCAAGGGCTTATTTAACTCTATGGGAGCTGTTTTTGGAAGAAATATCCAAACTTATGAGCCACAAATGTTGAACCATATCATTATTTGTTTGGGATTGTCTCCATATTGTTTTGGCTCAACATTAAGGACCCAAAAAATAGACTCAAGACTGACAAAATTGAAGGATTTTATTGGCCAGGTTTCCAGGGAGGTCTTTGGAGCAGGTGAGCGGGTGGAGAGCGGAGGCTTCAATCAAAACTGGCAAAAACTGGAGACGGAGTTAAGTATAAATATCAAAAAATTCAAAGTAGTCTGACTGAAAAAAAAGACTGAAAAAATCATCATCAGACAGGACGGAACAATCTGGCAGCTTCTGTCTGGAGAGCGGAGGATTTACACCTCGCTCAGACTGCACCCGGTCCATCTGCGACTCCTGTGTGGGACCAGTTTAGTTGTGGTGTGACACTCACACGAGAACTGGAGGCTCTGCTGTGCCGTTGCGGTCACCGTGTTTGAAGCCGCATGCGCGAGACCACGTGTTCACGCGATAACTATTTACTTATTAAGGGAAAAGGCTTGTGGTCGGGTCCTGCAAAAATAGAATCCAATGCATTTTATTGTACTTAAGTAGAAATTCTAGGTGTCTGTACTTTAATTAAGTTTTAAAGTGGATACTTTTTACTTTTACTTCACTACATTTGAGAGGAGGTATCTGTAAAATTGAAAAGTAAAAGTATTTTTTGTTTGAGACCTGCTGAAAAGGCTGAGGGGTTTATTTTTAATATGTTCATAGTTTTAGCAAACAAAAATATACAAATAAAAACAGACAGAAACAAACAAACAAAATTCAGCACAAATCTTTATCAACATCACTACATTTGAATCTTTATTAGACCTCAAAATTTGCACTAAATACTTTTACTTTTTACTCTTTAAGTACATTTATAAACAGGCACTTTAATACTTTTACTTAAGTAGATTTTTTATGTGGTGCTTTTACTTTTACTTGAGTTATACTATTGCAGTTGTCTTAAAAACATACTTTTGTGTTGGTGTTTCCAAATCAAAAACACACCTGGAGTCGGCTTGTTTCGTGACTCATGTTTCCCATGACTGGTCCCACTGAAAACTCACAAAACACTTTCAAATTTCCCAAGAATGTTGCATCACAGGTAAAACTCCACATGCTGGGTTTTTTTTATAAACCACAACCAGACTTGTGATCCCTGTTGTCGATAAACGGAGGGCTAACCCAAGATCCCACTTCAGGGAGGGCATCTGTATGAACGTGGTGTCACATAGGTATTATTGTAAGTTCAAAAACATGAGATAATATGTGTCCTTCAAACTCTACGCCTGTAAATAAATGTGTTTGTATATTTACGCATTTGAGTTCACAGTCAGAGTGGCAGCCAAAATTCAGAATTACACAAATATTTGAGATTTAAAAAGCGACAGTTGTAAACACCCTGACGAATGCTGTATGTTTGTCCTGCATAAATACGCTCAGGGGAACACGAGGGGAGTAGGCAGACACCATGGCCCAGGGAGGAGAGAGGGCTGAGGTTGGAGCTGACATCACAATAATTACAGTTTGCCTTTTAAGCACCACTCTGCCGCACGCCGGGCTTCTGTAGAAAGAGAGCAGGAGGAAGGAGCGGGCAGGAGCGGACAGGGGAAGACGGGACCAGACAGGGGCAGAGGAGCCGGGTGCGAGTGACACATCTGGAGCCAGACATGAACACTCTACAGCCTACCCTGTGAGTACACGTGCTGCTGGAGAGGAGGAGAGCGCCATGTGTTTGATATGCTGTAGAAGACGTAGTCCATTTATTTAGCAAGTTTTTCAGTGGTATTAGTTCTTTATATAGGTCTTTTTATATCTATCTACTTCTACCTATCTATAGCCATATATCAGTCTATCTATAGTTACCTATCTGTCTTTTTCTACCTACCTATCTGTCTGTTTATCTATTTGTCTGTCTATCTCTACCTATCTATCTCTCAGTCTATCTATATATACCTATCTATACCTACCTATACCCCCTTCCTACATCTGTCTATCTATCCACCCATCTGTCTATATCTACCTATGTCTGTGTCTATCTATCTATCTCTTTCTCTCTCTCTCTC
>JACM01027926.1:0-18930 GCA_000787095.1 Periophthalmodon schlosseri
TCAAAAAGTTTGCCCACCCCTGGGCTAGAAGATATGACTTTGTTCATCCTTTGTGACAGAAAAACTGATATTTCTACCCTGCAAATTCAAATGTGTTGCTTTGTTATAAATATTCGTAACCTTTAGAAATGAGATCTGATCAGTTAATGAAAATATACTATGGGCTACTTCATTTGGCCATCAGCTGCCTCCAGTCTGATGACATAACATTTTAAAGGGCTAATATTGATCTCAAATGACTTAGTAAAAGAAACGGGTCCATTGACTTTCTGTTCAAAACATCTTCATTTGATCATAACAAGCACCCGCCCATGTTCCTCTGTTTATCCAGGGCCGAACTGAAGGGGCAGCGGTCTAAGCAGGGACTTCCAGATCCAGAAGCGCGCCCATAAACGCATTTATATATACGGTCTACGGGTGGGGACCAAGACGTTCCCAGGCGAGCTGAGAGACATAGTCCCTCGAGCAGGTCTCCTCCCAGTGGGACGTGCCCATAACAAACAGTGCGTTGTCATTTATGTGTTTTTTTTAAGTGGCTATGTGACATTTTAGAACTCCACCTGTGGGCGGGGATAGGGGGTAGCTCAAAACAGTAAAACGAGCACCCAAGCCCCTAATGCAGGACAATACAAGATTACTCAAACATGCATGAATCGATCAAATACAACTCTGAGTAAGAAAATTACGAGGTCATGGGATGAATGGGCGCTCTTGTGTTTGACCATGAGAGAACCAAAAAACAAAATTTGGATTGTACGAACTTGAAGACATATTGTGCTTGTGTCTGCTATAGTTATAATCTGTGACATCTTATCTCATTGTGTTATATTTTGGACATTTTAAACAGCAATATTAATCTAAAAGGCACAAGTCCGCTGTCTTCCGGGTCGGAAAATTGCGGAGCCCAATGGGAGCTGACGTCGCCGCAAACGTCATCACAATAAACTGCTACGCAAGCTCACGTTTGTTAGATTTAAAATGACAGAGACAGTATCGAGTACTATTGACACTACTGTTGGTGAAGGGCAAGTGACCAGGAAGCCAGCACACACCAGAGACACGAGCACAGCCAGAAGAACTTGGAGAGACCTCCTCCATGTTCAGCAGATGCAAATGGTGTGAGATGGGGCCTTGTAGTAGAGCTCGTGTTAAGGGGCAGGGCAGGCAGAGTCTGGGTCCTGAGTCTGGTTGGGCTGTGCTGGTTTTTTGCGGCGTGAGAGTGGATCTGGGAATACTACGGTGGAAGGAGGTGAACATGGACCTCTCCAGTGTGAATGAGTTATTACGCTTCTATGGGGTAATAACTGTGAACACATAACATATTTAGATCACCATGTTTCCTCTTATTGGTACTGTTACAAATACTTTTATAGTTCAAAAGACACAACTTGAAAAGAACTGAAATGATATATAAATGTATTTTATGCCAGTTGGGTCTAGAAACAGCATAAAGGTCACACAAATGAATAGTGTTTACTTCAAAATATAACTCGGTTTTCAAATTCTGAATCTGTTTTATTGTTCTAGAAGATACTATTCCAGTTCATAAATATAAATACATTAAGGTGCCCAGGGGGGATGGACCGATACCGATACTGATACCCAATAATTGTCTTGCTGTTGTGGCCAATATAACACTTTCTACTCTATAGTACAGACCAAATGTGACGTTATAGTGAAGTTTACACGTGAACTTATCTCTTTTGTAAAAAATAATCAAATGAATTTATCTGGGATATAATTTCATATTTTCACCCATTTCGTCTGCTGAAAAAGACTAATTTGATGCACTGAGGACACAAATATCTGGGACGTTTTAAATTCAACCTTAAGAACTAGCTTAAGCAGAGTCAGGGCTGTTGTTGTCAGTGATCTGCTGTCTGTAGGAATGACGTATATGTGTAAATATTTCAGTTTGCACGTTTGTATTTCGAACGCTCATGAGCTGCTACCTCTGCTGGTGATGGGTTGTTAAGTTGTTTTTTTTCTTTTTTAGCTATCCCTCAGTCGTCCAGGTCTGATCCATAGCAAAAGAAAAGTAAAATCTGTCAACTGGACAAAACGTTGTAGGAGTGAAGACGTTTCGCTGCTCATCCAAGCTGCTTCTTCAGTTCTGGTCAGTTTACTGGCGGACACTGCCTTATATCTACCTGAAGGAAGGAGCTAGCTACACTGAAACTCAAACCACCTATTGTTTCCAGTTTCTGTTTGTCGGCTAGGTCTGTTGCGCTACCCTAAGTGTCCACTGTGCCTATTGTTTCCGTTTCTGTTTGTCGGCTAGGTCTGTTGCGCTACCCTAAGTGTCCACTGTGCCTGAGTCCTACTTAGCGTAGTCATTCAAGCCCCTAATGAGTGAAATCACTCATTAGGGGCTTGAATGACTATGCAGTGCTAATACAATAGACCTAAATGTTACACGGGACATTTTATGAAGCTGTAGATAAATCTGGCCTGTGCTATACAATTACCGCGCAAAGTCCCAGTCAAATAAATAAATAAATAAAATGTGTGAGTAGCTGAGCGTAGAGCAGGAGGTCAGGCTAAGCACTGAGGTAACCATGGAGAGGGGACGGTACTGTCTACTTCCCGGAGCCTCACGGAACACTCTGTCGTGACCTCCATCACGGTAATGTCCTCTCTCCAGCACATAGCCACGTCCTCGAGCAGCGGGGGTCAAATGGTCCTCTTAAAGACCACCACACCGTCCCGTATTTCACCTGCATTATATCAGTTTATAGACAGTTTTGTAGGCATAGTTACAAAAGTTAGGTTTATGTTTTTAACCTGGATGCCCTTCCTGTCACAACCAGCTGGTACGGGCGGTAGTGCGGTTACGATGCTAAAATTTCAAACTCGATTTCGATACTGAGGAATAGACTCAGTGCTCAATACCGATTCCGATACCACGATGATAATAAAAACACTCTTTCTTTAGACAGTAGAATGGGATTCACAACATTAAAAGGCAGTACTTTTCTTTTATATTACCATGTGGCCTTATATCTGTGCAATCCCTCAATTTTCAACATTAAATGGTAGTACCTTCTTTTTTATTTTATTTTATTATTTTTTTTAATTTTCAGTATTTTTGACAAGTACTCACTTTTGTTACTTAAATAAAAGTACAGATACAGAGGTAGCAAGTTACTCAAGTAAAAGTAAAAGCATCACATGAAAAAAATCTACTTAAGTAAATATTTAAGTACCCATTTAAAAATGTACTTAAAGAGTAAAAAGTTAAAGTATTTCACACAAGTGTTCTTCATTTGTTAAAGTGTAAATGAAAAGAACTTTTTACTTTTCAGTCCAGTTCAAAAATGTAGTGGAGTAGAAAGTACAGATACCTGCTCTCAAATGTACTGAAGTAAAAGTAAAAAGTATCCACTGTAACATCTACTTAAGTACAAATACCTCAAATTTATACTTAAGTACAGTACTTTTCTACTTGTACTTCATTAGTAAAATCTACTTAAGTACAAATACCTCAAATTTATACTTAAGTACAGTACTTTTCTACTTGTACTTCATTACCTTCCACCACTGGCAGTGAGGATGAAGTGTCTTGCTCACAGAAACACAACAAATTTTGATTCTGCTGCCTTCTGATCTAAAGGCAAAAGCTGACGACAACTGATTTGTCATTACTATGGAAACGAGGCAATAAAAGCAACTGTATTATTGACGTTAAAGGTGCATTACGGAACTTTTGTGGTTTAGATGTTATTGTCTAGGAGGTTCCGTTCACCTTATCTACAGCAATGGAGAGAAGCAACTGTAAATGAATACATGCAGGTTTAATGCCATACTGTGTGACATTCCAGGCAAAGCAGTAACATCCCAATGAAAAAGTGGACCCCCCACCAGAAATGTTCCACAGTGCAGCTTTAAATCGTTTCACTTTTGTGGTATTATGAAATAAATCCATAGCCGTATTTAGTCAACACAAAACTGACTCACATGTAAAAGTGACATTTTGTAACTGTATTGTTGATGGTGAATATAAATCCGTGACACTTATGTAGAAGTATAAAAATAATATTAATATTTATTTAAGACTGAGTCACAAGGAGAAGATTCTGATCATAACCTGAGTCATAACGTTATTTAATAAAGACTACAAAACCACGTAACGAGGACTAAACCAGGATTACTCAGGACTAACCCAGGACTAACCCAGGACTAACCCAGGACTAACCCAGGATTAACCCAGGACTAACCCAGAACTAAAGCAGCACTAAACCAGGACTAGACCAGCACTACTCAGGACTAACCCAGGACTAACCCAGGACTAACCCAGGACTAACCCAGGACTAAACCAGGACTAAACCAGGACTACTCAGGAATGACCCAGGACTAAACCAGGACTAAACCAGGATTAACCCAGAACTAAACCAGCACTAAACCAGGACTAGACCAGGGTAAAACCAGGCCTAACAGGGACTAAACAAGGACTAAAAAGGAACTGACCTTTAAAGAACATGTACTTTTAAAATGCGACTCTACGATAACTACCCAGAGGTTTAGACTACATGATCCCACAGGTGTGTGCTGCCCCCTCGTGGATAACTCATGCCATTACAAAAAGCAACACAGGCGTTTATTTCTTATGTGAGTCCCTGTCTCATGAGATGTGCTGCATAACCATGCAATAATGTTTCTTTTTTTTTAAGTATAGCTGTTTATGTACCACAGAGCTCGAAACGCACCAGGTGGTATTTGATGAATCTCCTTCATGTTTTTAAATGCCTGTTCCTGATTTACTAATCCACCTGTCAATCATGGACATCTGAATCAGGGAGATTCTCACATCTTCGTAAAGTATTGAAGAAGTGTGTGTTCTGGATCCCAGGGAACGTAAAATAAGTTCATTTTAAAGGGTTTGCGGCGATCCAAAGTTTTTCCTTATTACCTTATGCATTCTGAACATCCTAATTATTCACCATGATGAGTTTAACTTTCAGAGACCACAGTAAAGCTAACAACTAGCGAGCCTACTGCGCAGTTCCTGATTATCGGATAACAAAACACTTCATAATTAGATGCAGACAGAACACGGCACTTATTTTGACCTCAAGAGCAGCTTATACAATATATCTGTACCAGGCCCGGTCTACAGGGTGCAAAAGGGTGTATTACAACCAACTGGGGATGACGTGGGTTAAGTGTCTTGCCCAAGGATACAACAACAGCATTCCTCTGTGGGAGCTGGAATTACACCGCCAACCTTCGGGTCAGCGAATAAACACTAGCTTCTGTCGCCCCATAGTCTGGTATATAGTTGTAATCTATGACTCCTGTGGGCTGTTATATCGGTAATTGGCGTTTTGGACATTTTGTCAAGAATACAGTAGAATAAATATTACTCAAACGTGCACAAATCACTCTAAATACAACTTTGAGAGGGTTAATGCGAAAGAGAAAAGCTGTAACATGGATAAAAGCTAATAAGTCCTTTAAAAAGTAGCTCATGAAGAAGTAACACGTAAATTCTGTGACCCATTAGCCAACAACAGGTTCATAAAGTTACTCTAGTAAATGTAAGTACTCTGCTCTGCACGAAACATTGTAGCGCATACCTCACATCTGCCATCAGAGGGCAGTCTTGTATCGGAGTAGCGCGTTGCTGGGGGCCTGCTGATAAATATAGTCTAGAGTACTGTAAGACGGGGAGCCTCTGGAACATTCTCACTGTCTCTGCCTCCTCAAGTCCCGATAGGAAAAGAATTAGGTCCACTCAAGTAAAAACATTCATGATATTATGAAGTTAGATTCAAAATACAGTGAAAGATTACGCTCAGATTTGGACAAAGAATGTTGTTATCAAACCAGGAAGTAAAACAGGACAGTGCCATGTCAAAACCAGCTTTAAAGAAGACGGATTGTGCTTGTGTCTGCTCTATAGTTATAATCTCTGACACCTGTGCATCATCATGTTACAATTTGCACATTTTAATCACAATATTCATCTAAAACGACTTCATAAAATAAACAAGTCCACTGCCTTCCGTGTTAGAAAACTGCGGTGCCCGAGGGGAGCTGACGTCGCTGTAAACGCCATCACAGCAAAGCGCCGTGTAGCCGTCGGCGCCTCCTGTGGACAGCTGCACATCGCACTAGCGAGCAGCAGACTTTTTTTCATTCGTGCCAACGCTTCTGAATCGTGCGAGTATCACCGATTAAGTAAAAAAAAAACCCTGAAGAACGAAGTAAGTACGTCACAGTGGGCGTGTACCGGCGGAGGTGAAAACGGGGGTTGATCGGCAAAATGGCGTCTTGAAAATAAGCGATTAAAGATTAGTCAAACATGCACGAATCACTCCAAAAGCAACTTCAGAGGGTCAATGAGAAGAAAAGTCGATTTTGCAGAATAGGTCTGGTTTAAATCTGGACTAATCTAAGAATAAAACATTGCTAATCCATCTAGGATTAAACCAGGTCAAAGTCAGGACTATACCAGAACCACACCAGGTCTAAACCCAGTCAACAGAAAACTGAAGTTAAACCAGTACTTCAGTCCCGTACACATGTATTGGAGTATTCTCTATAAAACGTAAAAATAAAGCAATGGTCAAACCATGTAACTTCTCTGGTGTACAGCCCCTCAACTCCTTGTCTCCACAGAGATTATAGCTTGGCCTGGAATTTTCCACAGTACGGCATCAAACTTATTTATCTGCATGTAGATAAGTAAATGGCACCACCAGGACAAGCTACAGGTCAGATCTGTGGAGAGGCGTGACCTCTCACAGTAATTTAGGGCCAAGAGACACTCTGATAAGTCTAAGAATTTTTGATAATTCATTTTGATTTGAGTCGTTTAGATGGATGCAGTACAATTAACTATTATATATTTTGTATTTTTCAATAAACATTTAGATACGGTACCAGTCAAAAGTTGAGACACATTTTTACATTTATGTTTTTTTATTTCATTTCCATGACGACATTAAAACTATGAAGGATTCTGAATCTAAAATGCCAAAAATATTTAGTCGAATTATGTCAGTATTTTTTCCTTGCTACTTCCATACATTCCACACATCATTCATCGTGTTTTTGATATCTTCAGTAGCCTATGTATCTACAATATATAAAGTACTAAACATAAAGAAAAAAAACACTGAATGAGTAGATGTGTGAGGTGTGGTTGTGTATCAAAAAAAACAAAAATTGCCATTTAAAAGAGAAAATTGTAGGTGTCAGGGTTGCTCTGTGTGGAGTTTGCATGTTCTTCCTGTGTCTGAGAGCTAACGAAACAAGCATTTTTGTTAGCATTTTCTAGGCTCTCTAAGCAGTGAATGTTTGTGCTTCCTCTTCTTTCTCCCATGGACCTAAACTACGCACACCAGGCTAATCTTTCTGCTAAGTCTCCTTGCTAAAATCCCGATGTTTCCATGGGAGTGGTACTGGACAGAATGGTGCGGACCGAGTGTTTCCATTGTCTAAAGTGATCGTGTAGTGGTCCAGATCAATGAAATAAAGGCAGAAGAAGCTAACGATAAACCAGAAGTTTCGTGTTTACGCTAGCTTTCACTTTAGCTTTAGCATAAGCCTCGTCTCAAAGCGCCACAAACTTGGAATTACTAAACGTCTTTTTGTGATTCGCTGAGATCGGATTTATGATTACGAGTATAATTCAGGAATGATTTAGATTATTAAGTTAATATTAGTTATGTTGGGGTGAGTAGTAAAGTACGGTACTTAAGTAGACTTTTTAGGTGTTTGTACTTTACTTGAGTACACTTTACAGTGGATACTTTTTACTTTTACTTCACTACTTTTGAGAGCAGGTATCTACTTTCTACTCCACAACATTTCTGAACTGGACTGAAAAGTAAAAAGTACTTTTCATATGATTTGAGGGGTTATTTTGACCATGTTCGTGGTAACATCCTGACTAAAGTTTTCGAGTTCAAGCTTCGGCTTTGAACCAACAAAAATAAACACACAGAATTCATAAGAAAAATGAAGAAATTGATTCATACTGTTACTGTTGACCAAAATATGTATCATTTTTAAATCAATATCACTACATTTTACACTTTAACAAATGAACAACACTTGTGTGAAATACTTTTACTCTTTACTCTTAAAGTACATTTTTAAACGGGTACTTTAATACTTTTACTTAAGTGGGTTTCATGTGATACTTTTACTTTTTACCTCTGTATCTGCGCTTTTACTCAAATAACAAAATTGAGCATTTTATCCACCGCTGGCTGGAGGGAGTCACACCAAACAGACCCGGTCCCATGCGGCCCAAAGTGAACGGGGCCAGTGGAAAAGAGGCTTAAGAGTCCCCAGCTAGGTACTCCTGACTAAAACCCGCAGTAGAAACATAGCTCTATGAAACTATAATGTCATCTGAATCCAGTCCAGTTCACTACCTCGCTCTACTATCGTGCGTGTCCTTATCTTTTCCCACAGTGGACAGATAGGCGAGGTGCAGCCCGGGTCTTATCTCCGTGGTAACCAGGTGAGAGCGGGTGTGTGGAGGCGGCTTCTGCGTGGACACGGCGTGCGCAGGGATTTCTCAACCCCGCCATAAAGTATTGCGATCTAGTTTTCATCAGTCCGGATGAAAACTACATCTGCGTAAGAGAAAGCCCTCGTTCCCTCGCGCTCCTTGATCGCAGTCCCTTCTCCGTCCTGTTTGAATCCAGAAGAGCGTGGAATCGAACTGTAAGAGCCTCAAACCTCAGTCGTAACTTGGTACGGTCCAACCACAGCTGCTAATTTGTAGCACGCGTCTCTCTAATGCAGAAAACATCGCTCAAAGATTCTTGTATCACTAAAGCAGACCTAATGTGCTTGTGTCTGCTCTATAGTTGCAATCTCTGACACCCGTGGATCTTTATGTTATAATTTGCACATTTTAAATCTCAATATTCCTCTAAAATGACTTAATAAAAGAAACAAGTCCACTCGCTTCCATGTTAGAAAACTGAGGTGCCCAAAGGGGAGCCACGTCGCTGTAAACGACGTAGCCATTTGTACCAAAATGGCTACGTGACACTGCCAAATCCTACGCGTATCACCGATTGAGAAAATAAAATTGGAAAACGAAGTAAGTACGTCACGGTGGGCGTGTACCGGTGGAGGTGAAAAGCGGTTGATCAGCGAAATGGTGTCGTCCTGCCTCCACCGGTACGAACACAGCACCGAAACCTGTTTAAATCAGATGACCATTCGCGTCACAGCAAAGTCACATGACCACTTTGAGGAAGAGCGCTAGTGAGCAGTCCAAACTGTCAGGTATGAAAACAAACTAAACCCTGGATCTATTAAAAAACTAAAAAAAAAAAGATTCAGATGTATTCACAAGAGAGACCAGAGAAGGGCAGCAGCCAGTCACAAAGACACAACAGAGAAAGAGACTATTAACACTCCACAAAACAAGTGTTAGAACCATAGACTGTACATACAAATGGACATAGCTAACCCGCTAGCCGCCGCGTTCCAAATAAGAAGTGATCATGGGCGTTCTTCTGGCTCCATTGACTCTGGCTCCAATTCACTTTACATTGAAAAACTGTGGCCCCTCTCTCAGTAACTGCTGCTGTGAGCCTCATCATTTTGATCTTAAAACTCGCTCTACATGATCCTGGGATTTTTATTTCGCTATTGTGTCCGTAACTCAAGATATGAACATTAATAAGAGACAAATCAGGCGCCTTCTTTCCCCGAGGTCGCTTCCACTAGTGTTAGCAACAGGTTTGATTGACAACGTTGCTAAGCCCCCGCCAAACCAGCGATGCAGGCGGAAAGGGGCGTTACCTTCAACAGCGACACTCCAGATTGGCTCTTTGGTTGCTATGATACTCGTGGTTGGAATTCCTAATATGGAACTTAGCTCCAAATTGGCCCCTATAACTGCTCTAGCCTCGATGAGCTTCATTTGACTGGAGCTGGACGCTATGGGTGACGTCACACTCACTTAGTCCACTTCTTTATACAGACTATGGTTATAAGACAAGTGTTAACTATGAAAATGAGTAAAGATAAATTAAAAAAAAAAAAGTTAATCATAAGCCAGACCTTTATCATTTTATTCTTGGTTAACAAGTACTTTTATAATACAAAAAAGGCTTTTTTTGCCTTTTGTTCATGATTAACATACAAATAAAACAACTTGGGTTTTAAATGTACTTTCTCACTTTTTTCAAATTTGTTGAAAAATATTCCCTTTTCTTTCAATTTTACATGTGCTAACTGTTTGCTTCTATTACGTTTTGTTGACATATTCATTACAGTTGTCAAAATGTACTCTTTTAGCTTTAAGCCGTGTTATAATCCATCCTCAAAAACATACCTGAAGTTGTGTTTTGTTTCATTCACACATGTTTGAGTAACCCTTTATTATTAGTCTGTCTACATCTCCAAAGCTCAAAATGCTCTGTTCCACCTTGTGATGTCGTGTAGTGGTTGTTTTCAAGTTAACAGCTCATTTTACCTTTAATTCAGTAAAGATTAGCAATTCCAGGGCTAAACTCATCCATATGTGATTCTAGTGAAGGTATTTGGAGTTTAAAAACACAGTGGAGCACTTTGTGTATTACTACATGACATCACAAAGTGGAACAGAGTGTTTTGTATATGCAGGGTGAGTGACTAAAACAAAACACAACTCCAAGTAGTAAAAGAAAAATTCAAATCTGTCAACTGGACAAAATGTTGTAGGAGTGAGGTCAGTTCTGGTCAGATCACTGGTGGACACTGCCTTATATCTGTCCGAAGTGAGGAGCTAACTACACTGAAACTAACACATCTGTTTGTTTACAGTGTCTGTTTGTTGTCTAGGTTTACTGGGCTACGCTAAGTGTGAACTGTGCCTGAGTCATATTTAGCATAATCATTCAGGCCCCTAATGGCTGCTCTCACTGAATGATTAGGCTAAATATGACTCAGGCACAGATACAAACCAAGATGTACAAGCCCACTGTCATTTTGCAGCTGCTCTTAAGTTTCCCTAATCTGCAAAGAGCTGCAAATTCACACAAGATGAACACAACCATCAGCTGGTAATATCATACACATACATGTACTTACAATACACATTATACACATGATACACATTTGACATATTCTAATAATCACACAGGAATATGGCGACATCCAATCCTGCTTCAACTGCGCTGACTAGTTTCATGAAGGGAAGTCTCACAACAAGGTAAGTTTCTATGAATATATGTAGTACAATATATCTTTATGATATATTGTACAGGCGAGGAGACAGGCAGTTAACTTGTATGTACTATTTATTTCTTTTTAGGGTGTTGTTCTTGTTTGGTTTTACATTTATATTATTCTAATGGGTCTGAAGAAGCTGAATATGGGTGGTTACAGTGGTGAAGTAATCGCCTTATAACTGGAAGGTTAACAGTTTGGTCCTTCCAGTGTCCTTCAGCTCCATAACGTTTTGAGAGTTATGGATGGTTGCCGTAGTGACCATTGACTTGATCGATTTTTAGCTTGATTTAAGATGCGTCAAACTCTCTGGTAACACTGACCTTTGACTTTTGTGTTTCATCCTTCCCTCCTTCTTTCCTGTACATTATTTTGAAGGAGATATGTTTTATTTTAAAGGAGATGTTATATGCAAAATTGGAGCTTTTAACCATGTTATAATTTGTCCCTCTCCTCGTTAGTTTAGGCTACTCAAAGTGACTCACGCGTTTGAATAATCCTGTTATGTCCTCGCCTGGGATCCAGAACACACACTTCTTCAACACTTCATGAAGATGTGAGTCTGGCCACCGGTGAATCTCCCTGATTTCAGATGGGAGTGATTGACAGGTGGATTAGCCAATCAGGGACAGGCGTGGTCCGTCTGTATCGGGAAAAATAAGGGAAAAAAACATCACAGGGGGCTGAAAAACATGGCGGATTTCTGCAGAATCACTGAGCGAAGCACTAAACTGTTTATCTGAGAGGAGAGAAATGTGGTTTTATTTGTAAATGACAAGTGACCAATGAGCTCCTTCGTTTCACATGTGTCACTGAAAAAACAGATCTGATTGGGCGATCACGTTTGACCGGGTTTAATTGTTTAATTTCCAGTGATGACATTAAACAATGTGGTAATATAAAACTATAAAAACAACTTATACAAAAGTTTTAAGTGAGATGTTTTGTTTAATAAGCATTCTGTTACATAACATAAAACATAAAAAATGTAACTTGTTACAGTGTGTAAATAGTTCTATGTAAAATGTGTTGACAATCAAATACTTAAGGAGTGGACCCAGAATAAGTCTTTAGCTTCATTCTGCTTCTTCTCAAACACACTGCAACATGTTACATTAGATTATTGTTTTTGTTCCTAATGTTTCAGACAAATACATTTTAAATTTAAATTCAAATCTGTAACCATAAAAACAGCGTAAATAAAAATCTGCTGCTCGATGTGATGACATGCCACTAGTCATGTGACGTTCATGACCGAGTCGGCTCTTTTGAACGATTCCTTAACGTGAATGATTGGAACCAAATCTAATTTTTAAAAGAGCCAAATCTTTTACTTCTTTTTTACGCATTTTTATCCTGATTAACGCTGAATCACCACAAGAATCAGAACAGAAGCAGAGTATAGCAACACGAGTGAGAGATTTATGCATAAAAACATCATAATAACAGCTGAACCATTAAACACATCTGAGACTGGGTCGTTTCTCTCTGTGATTAGTTTGTAGATAAAATGAGTTCTCACATAGGCCTAAATAAATAATAAAAGAGCCAGTCCTTTGAACGGCTCTTTGAAATGAACGGATCCAGCAGAGTCCCACCACTACGCGCCACTACGAGGAAGCGGACATCAGCGGATATTGTGAGCTGCTTTAGATCAATATTGTGATTTACAGTGAACTTCTTTCAGTTATAAAACTTTCAAGTCCCTGCATTTTAACCCTTTACATTCCCAGCCTTCTTGGTGCATATCTTGGCCTGCCCCCCCCTCACACTCCGCTCACACTCCCCTCACTCTCCCCTCACGCTGTCGTGGCCACGTCGCTGACCTCATTCCCAGGTTGTTGGAGGTGGCACCCTGAGCGTTCAGACGGAGCTCAGGTTAATGTTTGACATCCCACTCGCTGGTCATGCCGCGTGTGTGTGTGTGTGTGCTGCTTACAGAGGAGGGAGAGGAAGGGGGGGTTACGTAATGTCCACCTGCTGAGCGGCTCCACTCTCACACCAGAAACTTAAGACGAGCACTTCTCAAAGTGTAGTGCACGGACAGGGGGTCTTATGCAATTAAAGGCGCGGGTTTTTTTTTTTTCACTTAAATATGTGGAAAACAGAACTTGTTTCAAACGTTTTGCGGTGGTTCAAAGTTATTCCACACTGACCTTATGCATTCAGAGCATCCTAATTATTCACGAGGATGAGTTTGTAAGCGCTTTTCACAACTTTCAGAAGCCATAGGGGAAGCTCTCGGTCACTGCAATGCTAATGACAACTAGCATGCTAATTATCAGACACCTGGGGTCAACTGACGTCACCCAAACATAACAAATATTTTATTGCAGATTAAATCTAAATCATGCTTTTTAACCCAATCTCAGACATTCACAAAAATACATTTAGTTCCAAATTTGTGGCGCTACGTGAGATGTGGCTAAAGTTAGCACTGAGATGTGGCTAAAGTTAGCATAAACAGGAAACTAAAACTACTAACTACCTGTTTATCATATGTAAAGCTCTAAGATCTGGTGATGAGGCGCAGAATGGAAAACACTGATCCACTCCAAAGAGAACCAGTGGAAACGAGGCCAATCAGTCCAAAGAATCCAAATCTTTATTTTTAATAAATGCCATGGCGGCGTGATTCTAGATTCCGCAGAAGAATGCTGTTGTTGTGTCCTTGGGCAAGACCCTTAACCCACCTCAACCCCAGTGTCTGTGTGCACTGGTGTATGAATGTGTGTGTGAAAGGGGGGAGTGGTTCCTTGAAGTAAAGCGCTTTGAGAGCCTCGGTTACTTGGTTACTTGGTTTATAGATTTTTTTAGACTACTTCCTGTTTATGTCTAATCCCTTATCTTCAACCTGGTTTTTACTTATTTTAAACCTTAGCTAGTTAAGTTAGTTGAGAAAGGTTGCTGGTTTGACCCTCTACAGTTGATGCATTCTGGCAATATACATATCCTTGAGCAAGACACTTCTTTCTCTTCCTCAGTGTTCAACTTAAAGAACCACGTTGTTTTTTAGATATTTTCCATATATATATTATAATGCACTGGTATCTGGAATGTTCCATAGCATGGCATTAAACTTATAAAACATTTATTAAATTACACATGCTATTATTGCTGAAAACAACACCTTTAAAAACATGCATTCTTTCTGTAAGTGGGGTCACCTCTCCACAGATCGGACCTGTAACCTGGTCTGGTTGCACTAAGTTTAACGCTATGCAGAGGAACATCGCAGGCAAAGGAATTACATCTCCATGGAGACAAGCAGTTTTGAAATCCCCACCAGAAACGTTACATAATGCAGATTTATAGTAGTTTACTCCTGAGAAGTAACATTTGGGTTTAATAATGATCAAAACCCTGGTAAAGTGTTAATCCCTTTTAAAGTCACAGTACTGGAGTGAGCATTTCAGGTGAAGATTCCACGTGTAAAGTAGCTCTAGCGCCCCCTGGACATTATTTTAACAAACGACAGCTCTTGTACCATAGTTGTATAAATTTACTCACTGTTTTATTACTTCACATGCGTATTTATTATACATTTGCTGTGCCATAATTGATCTTGTACAACACTTTGGGGCAGTGATGGCTGTTTGTAAATGTGCTTTAGAAATAAACTTGACTTTGACCATAAAAACCTGCTCAATTCTGTCATGTGGATCTGGCAACAGTGGTGCAGTGAGGAGGAACGCGATGGCGCACAGCCAGTGAGCTAATTGAGATGTCACTGGCTTTTTATCTCAGCGGTGTTGGGAGATGTTCCCTTTGCAGATTGAAAGTGTGTCTTACATAGAGTAACTTACATAGAGTAACTTTACTTTTGTTTTGGACCCCAGTTTAAAATCATATTACTCTGCCAACTTTGAATCTAGCACAAGTCACAACTGTGATCATAATAACATGAGATAATCTGACATGAATCAATGTTTCCATCAGAAGTGAAACATAATGAGACACAGGAGACATTTACACAGTGCAGTTCTTAAGGACATGAACCAGAAGTTTAAGTTAATAAATAGATACTTTATGTGTGAAATCAAGGCTCTGTCCTCTGTTCCTTTGTTTCACAAGAAGACTCAGGTGATGACCCAGGTGATGACCCAGGTGATGACCCAGGTGATCAAACAGGTGACCTCTGTGGTTTATGGTCCTTCTCTGAGGGTTGATGGTTTTAGAAAAGTTAATCTGTGTCATCTGGTCTTTGATGGTAAATTTGTTTTGAAGCTCGTAAAGGCTGTAGGATCAAAAGGGCCGTGTTTACTCCCCCTCCTGTTGGGGCTGTTAACTCTGGAATGTTTGTTTTTCCTGTGTTGAAGATCTCCAGCTTCTGACATGTGATGAGACTTTGGCCACACTGCTGCTCCTCTGTTGCCACCAGTTTAAATGTTCATCTGAATGTTCTGCCTCTGTGGAGAACTTGAGTCCTGAGCGCGACACACGAGTCTGGCTCCTGGTGCAGAACACTAAGGCTGAACAGTGTGAGAGGATTGAGCCTGGATCAACTCGGCTCAGACTGGCTGGATTTAAATCAGGGATAAGTCCTCTCACGGTCCAGTCTGACTAGTGGTCGCTCTGTGGTACTGCAGCAGAGAGCCACGTCAAAACAAACTGCTCATGTTTGACAGGACACCTACAGCTTTCACAAAGGAATACGTATGCTAATGTCAAGTTTATATTTATTTTTTATTTATTGTACTGTACTAGTGTCTTAAGGTTCAGTAACTTTTTGTGTGCACATTTTATTATTTTAGCCTAGACCTGCTCCCTCCCTTTAAAAAAAAAAAAAAATCTGTTTGCATCACGTTGACAGTAGCCATGCTGCTAATCTCTCATGCTGAAATGCTTCACTGCTCACATTCACCAGCAGAGGGTGCCTTCTTCCTGTCCTCACCCTCACCCTGGCTGCGTCTCTCCTCTCTCCTCTGCTCCTCTCCTCTTCTGCTCATCTCCTCCTCTACTCTTCTCTCCTCTGCTCCTCTACTCCTCTCTCCTCTGCTCCTCTCCCCTCTGTTCCTCTCCTCCTCTCTCCTCTGCTCCTCTCCTCTGCTCCTCTCTCCTCTATTCCTCCCTCCTCTGCTTCTTTGCTCCTCTCTCCTCTGCTCCTCTCCCCTCTACTTCTCCCTCCTCTGCTCCTCTCTCCTCTGCTCCTCTACTCCTCCTCTCCTCTCCTCTCTCATCTACTCCTCCCTCCTCTGCTCCTCTGCTCTTCTCTCCTTTGCTCTTCTCTCCTCTGCTCCTCCCCTCCTCTACTCCTCTCTCCTCTGCTTCTCTCTCCTCTGCTCCTCCCTCCTTTGCCCCTCTGCTCCTCTCTCCTCTGCTCCTCTCCTCTGCTCCTCTCCTCCTGTGCCCCTCTCTCCTCTGCCCCTCTGCCCCTCTGCTTCTCTGCTCCTCGCTTTGTCTCCTCTGTGGTTGTGATTTCTCCACCCACTTCCTGCAGAACGGAGGAGAGGAAACAGAAATGAGACGCTGCCCTTGTAAATCCATTGTGGTGGTGGGCTGACCTGGTTTCACCTCCTCGGCTTCCCTCACCTCACCGTGACCCCACACCAGCAGCCATGTTGGGGCAGGAAGAACAAAACACTGTTACACAAGACTTACACAACTTCATAAAACCTGAATATTCAAAACCTCGTCCAGTACCTCTACCGTTTATCGTGATCAAAAGGGACAATAATAATAATTAGAGGTACGTTTTGTGTAATCGTGAGAATCGCCGACAAAGATCAACGCCGTTTCACCACCAGATTACTCATCATTTCCTCTTCTAGCTCACTGCATCTTTGAAATGTTTGGGTTTGTATATCGACTTGTTCAAATAGAATCTCTCTGTTGATGTTCTCTGCTCCAAACGGTCCCAGAGGCTCCACTTTTGAAGCAGATTCAGGCTGTTTGGTGTGAGCACAAAAATCATGAGCTGTTTTTATAGTGCTGTTTTGGAGAGTCTTAGAAGCGGCAGCATGGTACAGAATGGTTCGGTTCTTTAACCAGCGTAAAACTAAACTTGAATAAGTAGTAAATAAGGCCATGAAGAAGGTGATTGGCAGGAAAGAGTTTGATATTTGTCTCTATGCTCAGGCCAGACGAACATCTGGGAACCCCTCTCAATTCAATTCAATTTATTTTTCACAATGGTAAACATACATCCACACACGTAACATACACACATGCACATTTACACACTCGTGCTGCATACAGACTGCATACACATGTGTATACTGTTCATATACATTTCTATTTACATATGTGTGCCAGTATATAAGTGACACTGTGAAAAACATGGACACCCTAAGAAGCTGTGTAAGATTATGGAATGGAGTCTCACCTGTTGCATGGCGTTAAACTATCTTTGTGCCACTTCTGTTTCCCTCTTCAACAAACCACTTAAGCCACTTTAATCTTCTGCTTCAGGATCTGTGAATGTGTAATTATATCTGTGAGATGGGGCTGGTGAAGTGACTTTCTTTCTTCTTTCTTTCTCTTTATTTATACAGGGAAACCCAAAGAGAGCACTTGGGTTCTCTTTTTCATGGGCGCCCTGTTCAAAGTACAATACAAGCAGGAAAACAAACAAAACAAACGAGTAAACAAGTCCACATAAAACATTAAAAACAGGCGCAGGTGTGAGTATAAAAGTTTGTTACCACATTATTAAATTGCGATTGTGGCACCAAAGTATCCAGTTTTGCTTTTCCTTGGGTGAGTATAAAGTTTGTTACCACATTATTAAATTGCGATTGTGGCACCAAAGTATCCAGTTTTGCTTTTCCTTGGAGTGTATTGCATTTTTGTACTGCTAAAAGCCTCTTTCCCGTCTCTTTTTGGTTGGTTGGTTTTGGTGCGGCTAGTCATTTGATCTGATATTTAATGTTCCATTATCAATGATTAACAAGCACGTGAGGTGTTCAGGCAGTTTTTGAAGTGTCCCTTGTTTTAAGCTGCAGTGAGCCCAAGACAAATTTCCCCTTGGGGATAGTAAAGTTTAACTTATCTTCTCTGCTTTGTTGACACTAAGTAATAATATCTTTAAAGCTATAATATGTAACTTTCTGGAGGTGGCACATCACCTGCATGATTCCATATAAAGAGAAAGTTAAAAGTATACTTTGGAACATTCTCCATGGCCCTCCTCCAGGTCTAATAAGAGTCAGGTTTGTGGAGATGCAAGCCCGCTCACAGTACGTTTTTCAATGCAGTAAACACAATCAAGATGAAAATTCATCTTTTCATTTTAGCCTATTTTTTTTTTATTAAAAAGTTACTTTGTGGCTTTAATTAGATTAAAGAACAAAGAAAGACTTGAGTCATAATGAACACAGTTTTATTGTGAATTACTACTACAAAACAGGTTGTTTATATGGCACTGAAAAACATGTATCTATGACCTTGCATCTACACAAACATGACTCAACTCCATGGAAACATTATTTAGGCTATATTCCACATTATGGCATAAAACATATCTATTTCCATGGAGAATGTTACCAAGTATGGTTTCTTTCTAATTTCATGAAATCATTCAGAAAATTACACAGTGTTGCTTTAATTAAGAGCTTAGGAGTTAGATATTAAGCCTGAATCATTCTTAAGTCTAATAAGGTGTAGTTTTAAGTGTCAGAATATTTGTAGAGATGTATTACATTACCATAACAGCAGGTTTCATCTGTAATGTGATGTTATGGTTCATCTGTGGTCCCGTGCTCGTCTCTGGACACCTCAGTATCAGTTATGGTGTTAGGCAAG
>JACM01047864.1:0-10353 GCA_000787095.1 Periophthalmodon schlosseri
AATAATAATATATATATTTTTTTAATTTTCATAACATAGCGCTTTTCATAACACTCAAAGATGCTTTACAGAACAAATATTAAAACAGTCAAAAGAGCAATAAACAAATAATACAGGAAAAATAAAAACCTAAATCCTATAGAGAAAAAAGTTCAACATTAAAAGCTATTCTACATAGATGGGTCTTGAGATTTTTCTAGAAGATGGAGAGGTCTGTTCAGTCACAGAATTGTTCTGTAGGGTGGGGGCAGCTATGGAGAGGCCTCTGCCCCCCTGGTTCAGAGCTTGGTCCTGCATGGGTGGGACAGGAGGCTGGCGTTGGAGGAGCGGAGGAAGTGGGATGGAGTGTGGGGTTGCAGCAGGTCTGAGAGGTAGGAGGCGGCCTGTCTGTGGAGGTGCTGAGGGATGTGGAGTCAGTGGAGGTTCTGAAGAACAGGGGTGATGTGTTCATGGGACCGGGTGTTTGTGATGAGGCCGGCAGCAGAGTTTTGGAAGTATTGTAACTTATTGAGTGTTTTGAGGGGGGTGTCGTAAAGAATGCTATTGCAGCAATCGAATCTGGAAGTGATGAAAGCAGGATCAGGGTTTCAGCAGCAGAGAAGGACAGGGATGAACAGAGCCAGGCAATGTTTTTGAGGTGCAAGAATGCAGACAGGGTTACATGGTTGTTCGAATGTGAAATTGGTGTAAAAGAAAACTAAGGTTGCGGGTGTCTGGGGATGGAGAAAGTGTGGCTTTGTCAAACTTTAGCTGAATGGATTTTAAAGTGTTTTTGGGGCCTATTATGATTATATCGGTTTTGTCACAGTTTGGTTTGAGAAAGTTTTACTGGAGCCAAGTTTTGATTTCAGACAGAGGTGAGTGTGGAGTGAGTGGTGGAGTCGATGGTTTTGGTGGAAATGTACAGTTGTCATCGGCGTAACAGTGGAAATGTAGACCATGTAACCGGATGATGTTGCCGAGTGGGATGAGGTAGACAATAAACAAAAGAGGACCAAGCACCGAACCTTGGGGATCATCTTGCAACAGTGGAGCAGTGGAGCAGGAGTAGTTGTTAATGAACTGTTGTCGGTTTGTGAGGTAGGATTGGAGCCAGAACAGAGCAGAGGCGGTAATGTTGAGGGAGATCTTGAGGTGGGAGAGGAAGATGGAGTGATTGATGGTGTCGAATGCTGCTGTGAGGTCCAGGAGAATGAGGATGGTAAGGTGGCCGAAGTCGGAGGAGAAGAGGATGTCAGTGGAGACTTTGAGTAGTGCTGTTTCTGTCCTGTGTTGTTGACGAGTCAGATTGGAAATGTTCAAACTGGCAGTTCGAATTGGGTTTGTTGGGTTTTTGTCGGGCGGCAACAAAATGTTCAAAGATTTTAGATAGAAATGACAGGTTGGAGATGGGACGGAAGTTAGCTATATTGTCAGGGTTGAGACCAGGTTTTTTGAGGATAGGGGTGATAGCTGCGATCTTGAGGAACTGAGGGACAGAGCCAGAGGAGAGTGAGGAGTTGATGATTGTTGTTATGAGAGGGGAGATGGTTGGAAGGCAGCTTTTAATGAGGGCAGAGGGGACTGGGTCCAGGGTACAGATGGAGGTTTTCATACCTTACAAAAGTTTGGTGAGTTGGGTGGGAGATATAGGGTAAAAATGAGAGAGCTGCTGAGTGGAGCTGGGGGCAGAGGATCAGGAGTAATGAAGTATAGAAGAAGTGTGTATTCTGGATCCCAGGCAAGTCTTGCACAATTTATCTTTATGAGGAGAAGGGTCCCCCATTGGGCAATATACGGACAGGTTACTCTAGCAACAGATATATGACAACAAGAAAGTCTACCTTTACTTTTAAAGGTGAAAGGTCTGATACCGACTCTTCATGGATAAATGCCTTACCTATCTTACAATCATTTTATTTCAAGTGTTTTTATTGCTCAAAAATACCTTGAAAAATGTACATTCTTATTTTGAGCGGGTTCATCTCTTTATAAATAACCTGTAACTTTGCTTAGTGGTGTCACCTGCTTGTCTCTGTGAAGATAGATAACATTAATATGTGACAATTCATAATTCCTAAACTACACAGCCTTAATAAAGCATGAAATAATGCCTAATAAGAAACAATTAGTTTATTGAGAATGATTCAGGTTTTAGTAACTACTTAAGGCATCAGAAGTTACGGTATTAAATAAACTGTTAAGTCTAATTAAGTCTTTATGCAGATGGCCGGCCTTCTTCCAGAAAAGTTACACAATGCACCTTTAATGAATTTAATTAATATAGACTAATGCAGATGTTATTTTTTTTAAAGCCGTTGGATCTTGTAAAATTTTGTCACTCAGCCTTCACTAATATCTCCATCTTCCATGTTGAAAGTGACAGAGAAGCAGGCGTGTTGTGGTGGGCTTCATGTGGCTAAGTTAAAAATAGCGCCCCGGGCCAAAAACACTCAAAGTGACAGAATAAAAGCCACATGCCGAGAGAGCAGCAGCTTGTGATGAATGGCAACTCATTTAATTTGATGTCAGCTATCAAGAAGTTTGGAAGGAGACAACCAGGCCAATAAACACCAGGGGAGCCAAACATGAGTAACTTTGGCATGGGGATCGTCATAGATTATGAGGAATCTGCCACCAGCTGCCAAACTGATGTCAAAATGTAGGAATCAATTAGGAAAATGACTACAAGATAATATTTATAACCATAATGGAAGAATGGTGAGTTATAATTCCCATGCATGTGTGTTACGGACTAAAAATGGTAACATTATGACTGAGTGATGTGTATTGCCCGAGGACACAACATCACTATGCCAGAAGTTGAATCACCAGTAGCTCAGTTCACCTTACATTTGGATTAGTTTTACCTTCCATAATTCACTGCACGAGCACTGTTTAATGGTTGGCTGCAGGTGTTGAGCACATGGTGTCTTGCCAATGTACAAATATATTTTATGAGCAGCTCTTGAGGTCAAAATAAGTCAGCTGTGTATGTCATCTAATTATATAGTGTTTTATTGTCCGATCATCAGGAAGTGTACATTAGTATGGTGGTTGTTAGCATAACTGTGAAAACAAAACTCCACTCTGGCCTCTGAGAGTTGTGAAAAGTGCTCATAAACTCATTACAGTGAATAATTAGTGTTGGAAATAAATACATACCATTTCTTTAAAGGGAGAAACTACAGGCAGTCTTTTATTTATTTATTTTTTTGATCAGTTTGGTGTTTCACATTGTCCACTCTGCACCAAGAGATGTTTTAATATTCAATTTAGTGAACTTGCAGATATAGGGCCGTATCTTAACCGAGCAGGAACGTTAACGAGGGGGTGTATCCAGACCGGACTCCCGCTACCTACACAATGTTAACTCTGGTGTAAAGAGGCTGTACTTGGCCGCTGGTGGCTGGAGTGGGACTGAAATCTGACATGGCAGCATTAGGACTGCAGACAGGGTAAGACACACTTCAGGATATCGCTGTAAACAGCCTTATGCGAATGAGCAGCTTTTGTATAGATCCAGATCAAACCAAACTGTAAAACGGCATTGAGCCGATGCAGGAAGCGGCCGAGGGGCTGTGACCTGCTGCGGGGAGGGCATCCGGACTACACACGAATGTCCCAGTGCAAAGTCTTTAATTTAGTTTTAAAATAACCTATATATATATATCAATAGTTCATATACACACATTTTTATCTAGGATAGCAACCCTAACTTCTCCCCTGCAGGCACAGTTACTGATGCTCCAGGCCCCTTTCAGGCCCATGCACTTGCCAGGGTATATGGACCAGAGGAGGGCAAAATTTTATGCTAAGTTATGCTATAGTTATTCATATTTTCATAATTTCTGTCATGTCCTTTGTTATTTCATTTTTTCTTAGAATTAAATGTAGAAACCACCCTGTGTTGCACTTCATTTTCTCAGTCTGTGGTAGACAGTCTATGTTAGGCCTATGTATCACAACTAGAAGTAGCCGAAAATTTAGGGTTCTATGTGTGTGCCCACGTGCTCTCTCAAAACATTTGGCACTATTCGGCCCATGTATTGTCCTAATACATTTCCAAATAAAAGAAGGCTGTTTATGCCTTGAGTATGTTACACATTATGTTTTTCAATGGACTATTTTTGATATTGATTTGAACTATTCTGGCAATTCACTGAATGGCCAGACCACACCCTCATTTTGCTCCACTCCACCCCATAATTTGGCACGGCACACCTCTTTTTTAAAGCTACACGCTCCACGCTCTCAGCCCTGACACTACCTGCCAGGAGATTATTTTGCTAGTGCTACTGCTCTGCTAAGACCGGGGGCAAGATACGGCCCATAGAGTTATATGGGACTTTGTAACTTCAAAGGCCATTTTCTCAAAGAAGCATTTTTGTAAGTAGCACCTATATACACCAAACTTTCTAAACGTGTACTTACTAAGATTTTGATGAAATGTACTGAAGGATTCTTTGACTAAAAGAGTACATAGGGAGAAAACTCAAACTGGTCTATGCTTATGACCGGTCTGTGCGTATGACAGCAGCATCTTTGATGCTTGAGAGCTTGCTTTATTTACTGTATATCCAGCAATTATGGCATCAGTGTGTCCTTAAATCAAACAAAATAAGCCAGCACTTCTCGTGCGTTCCTGTGCACATGCTTGCGGATGGCTTCAAAATGACAAAACATTAATATGAACACAAGCCATCCCACTGACAGGCAGATGTGATTCATCGAGCAATATAATTTGATATCTCTTGTAAATATAAAGCAGCCTAAAGGGATCTATATCCATCACACATGAAACACAAACGTGTGCAGACTGGCTCCTTCTCCTCTTCTCCTCTTTGAGCGCAGTCTCTGAAAACTCTGTATGTAAGGTGCAGAGAAACTAAAGAAATACCAAGGGCTCAAAGAAGAGCTGGAGAAGAACTGGAAGGTGAAGGCATCAGTGGTGCCCGTGGTCATCGGAGCACTCGGGGCAGTGACTCCCAAACTGGAGGAGTGGCTACAGCAGATCCCAGGAAAAACATCAGACATCTCAGTCCAGAAAAGTGCAGTACTAGTAACAGCAAAGATACTGCACAGTATCTGCACAAGCTCCCAGGCCCTCCCCTGTGTGTGTAAATATATACATATATATATATATATATATATACACACACACAAATATATACACAGATATATATGCACACATACATACATACAGAAGAAGTTTCAAGTTGTTTCAAGCTCATATCTCTAAATTTAAGATTTGTTCTTATTCACCCTGCAGTGTCTCGTCTTAGTAGAGTTCACTGCACTATTATTATATATGATTCAGAGCTGAGTCAAGTCCATGGCTTTTCCCACAGCATGAGTGTTATTTTTGCATATGTGAGGAGGCGCTTGATGAAACAGGTGAGGTGTGGCACTGATTTTGTCCATCAGTGGTAGAGCAGCACTAAAGGAAATTAAGAGGAGCGGGCGACCCGGGGAGACCGGAAATGAGTTTCCAATGTGTCCGGGCCCAGTGCATGATCTGAGAATGAAGAGCACAGAGCTGATAGGTCAGGACTGGAGCCTGCTGTGCTACCAGAACTGATATAGGAATTTGGTTATTGCTTTCCATGAATGTCCTTCTTACTGGCGATGTATTTTGGAAATGTGGTTGAACTTTGAATGTCATTATTAGGCTAATTTAAAGCCATAGTATGTAACCTGTTTTTGCCAAAAAACTGAGTGAAGCAAAAGGATGTTTTTTTTTTGTTTTTGTTTTTTTCATTATAGATGTTGCATAGATAAGCATAGAAAACATGCATCCTTACTCTGAATGGGCTTGCAGCTTCACAAACCTCTTTGCTTCTGTCCATGGAAATGTTCCTTTGGCTATAATCTTCCACAGTATGACACAAAACTCACCTATCTCCATGGAGAATGTTCCAAAGTATTGTTTTTACTTTCTATTTCCAAGGAATTATCCAATTGACTTTCCACCTCCAGAAATGTACATACTATCACTATAAAGGGGACATATCAAATTTTATGAGCGCTTAACTAGTGGTGCATGCCGTGGTGCTCCCTAGTCATTCGCTTACTCATTAAATGTCTGTTTTCATCTACCCCCTATCTCCGCCCACTGCTCTCTATTTACTTGTGCTTATTAAACTACAAAATGAGTCATGCATGTAGAGTTTAAACATGACTGTGAGGAGTAGGAGGATGGTTCCAGTGACCTAAATATCTCCATGAATCATTGATAGTCCCGGTTAAATTCTGATTAAGTCCTGGTTTAGTCCTGGTATTATCTTGGTTCAGTTTCGATATCACTTCTCAAAAACTGCACAAGTTGGCTGAGTCTTGAGACCCAAATTTCCAAAACTACTACACAACTTGTTCACATTTGCGGGTGCCAATACACTGCATTTGAACTGTGTCCTCACTTAAGACAAACCATTCAATTTGAAACTTTTTGCACTGCCTTAATCCCTCTGCACTGCAAGTAATTGCCGGAAAATCCTTAACAATCCTTCTGTACCTCTGATGAAGATGTCTGTATGGGCCTTTGAACAGTCCCCCGCATCAGTTCAAAAACATTACTGTCGGGCTATACGAGGACACCAAGCCAGTTTTTGCTTTTTAAATGAAATTGGATCATTTACTGAGAAAATGCCTCTTCTGTCAATAAAGAAAGGAATTGTAAGTATAGCAGTTATTGGCTCCATGTTATAATTGAATTATCAAAATATATTATATTTTTATAATAATAGTTATTCTCATTTTACAAAATAAAGTGTCAAAGAATGCAACACTCATCCTTAGTTAAGTGTTATAATAAACTAGATGTGTTCTAAATTATCATGGCAAATCTCTTACCGATAGACTGGGAGGAGAAAGATGGTTATACTCACTTAAATATCTTCTTGAATCAATTCCTGGTTCACCCTGGTTTAGTCCTGGTTTAGTCCTGGTTCGGTCCTGGTTTGGTCCTGGTTGGTTTAGTCCTGTTTAGTCTTGGTTTAGCCCTGGTTTAGCCCTGGTTTAGCCCTGGTATTACCTTAGTTAAGTCCCTAAATCACTTCGAAAAAACTGTACAAGTTGGCTGAGTTTTGAAACCCCAACCTCCAAAGCTACTACAGAACTTGTCCACATTCGCGGGTGCCAATATTAGTAATCTCAGCATTTGAACCGTTCCTATTTGAAACTTTTTTGCGCAACCTTAACCTCTCTGCACTACAAGTAATTGCTGGAAAATCCTTAACAAACAATCTTTCTGTACCTCTGATGAAGATGTTCGTATGGGCCACTGAACGATCCCCCACATCAGTTCAAAAACATTACCGCCGGGCTATACAAGGACACCAGGCCCATTTCGCTTTTTAAAAATATCTGACACATAATAAGACTAGTATGCAACAGCAGGGGGGTTGCCGAATGCTGGAAAAGCGAAACCGCATAAACAAGTTGCTCGCCTACGCTGCAGACTTGTACACTGCAATGAACACACAGGAGGCCTTGTCCCTATTTTTTGTTCTGCTCAAGAAAGGTCCACCCACTTTCCTTAATTGGCTCGTTTTTGGTAGTTTTGCACCTACTCCGTCGGCTAATATGATGTTTGGTTAATTACAAGCTATGCGCAAACTGATATTTAAGGCTTAAAAGGGACCAAGTGACCCTCCCCTCTTCTCATTAGGACCTTCATAAAACACATGAAACTCTAGCTCTAACTAACAGGTGTATTTTTTGTCGGTGGCACTGCTGCTACTGCTGTTAGATGGGTTGTTTGTAGCGATGAAAGAATGGTTGAAGAAAGGAAGTAGCTCTGGTTTCCTCTCTTCTTTTGAACTGACAGGAGCGCTTGGTTTCCAGTCAAAATTACTGCGGGCTACGGGTACCGGAAAGTGATTCATGTTTGAGTAAATTTGCAACTTGATGGAACTTTCAAATCTTGCCGTTCACTCCCTCTAAGTAAGAGAATGGTCAGCTTTTTGTAAAAGATAGGAAAGTTAGTTTTGTCCATGATAGAAGAGAACTGCTGACTTTTTATACCTTTGTCAATCAGTGGAGACTTCAGGAATAGTGATGAACGAATTGATAAAAAAAAAATTAAAAAAACATTTTTGAAAACATCAAACTGAATCAGTCTGCCAATTTAGATATTTTTATTGCTGTTTTCTTATAAATTATATATTATTTCTGCTAAAAAAAAAAAGATAAAAATAAAAGCATATTTTTTGTTTGTTTTGTTGATGATTTTATTGAACTTATAAACATACTTTCTTACTGTGAGCAGGTTTGCGTCTCCACAAAATTGACCTCTTCCTCCCTGTTTCCATGGAAATGTTGTTCCTTTGGCTATAATATTTTTATAATATTCCACCGTATGGCATGAAACTCATCTATCTCCATTGAGAATGTTCTGAAGCATGGTTTTTACTTTCTGTTTCACAGAATCATGCAGGTGATGTGACGCCTTCAGAAAGTTAGACTGTGTTGCTTTAGCTGTTAAATTTGTGAAAGTCTGTTCTTCATAATTTTCTTCTGCTGTTTCAATCAACTTAGAACGATGTAGAGCTCTAGATTTTGTGATATTTGCCCCAGTATAGATCAGACTGAAACAAACATCACTGATACTGCCAGTTGCCATTATTTATAGTTTATTGAAGTGATCAACTCTGGTGATTAGACCCCAGCAGGTAGAGCTGTCAGCAAAGCAATGAACTTAATAGTACAATAGATACAAGAAAAATACCTCCCCTGTAGCATATGCAGTGATGGTAATGGTGAAGAAGACGAGATGGAGAGTCTTGAGGGTTCTGCTGCTGGGTGGAGCTCCATTTATCCATTTTCTTCCATTTATCCGGGGCCAGGTTGTGGGGGCAGCAGTCTAAGCAGAGACTCCCAGACATCCCTCACCCCAGACACTTCCTCCAACTCCTCCGGGGGACTCCTACTGTTGGGATATGCCCGGAACACCTCCCCAGGGAGGCGTCAAGGAAGCATCCAAAACCGATGCCCAAGCCACCTCAGCTGGCTCCTCTCGACGGGGAGAAGCCGCGGCTCTACTCCGAGCTTCTCCCATGTGACTGAGCTCCTCACCCTGTCTCTGTGGGAGCGCCCAGCCACCCTGCAGAAGAAACTCATTTCGACGGCTAGTATCCGCCATCTTGTCCTTTCAGTCATTACTCAAAGCTCATGACCGTAGGTGAGGGTAGGAACATAGATTGGCCGGTAAATCGAAAGCTTTGCCTTTTGACTCCGCTGCTTTACCACAACAGTCTGGTGCACCGACGGCACTGGATGCAATGGAGCTGACAAGAGATTTTAATATCATTTTTACTTAATCCCTTGAACGACTTGAACATTGTGCTTTATGTGTAAAGTTGGAGTTTGCAGTAGTAGTAGTCCACTGTACCGGTAATTAGCACCATGGATCCCTTTTGGTGCTCATTGACAGAATCCTGCACAAGGCTTTTGAGTGCAGCTCTTAAGTGTTTTGTCGCATTGACGTAGTGCGCAGGGGACAACAATAGGGGACTTTGAACATTTCAATAAGTGCTGACATTTTTGCATTTCCTACTTTGAACGACGTCTTTGTGACCACCTGAATACAAGTCAATCATGAGCTCTATACAGAGGACATGAGTCAAACTGTTCAAACCTATAGGTCTGTATTTATATGTTCATTCTCATATGTAGAAAAAACTGAATAACCATTAGCACAAGTATCAAAGTTTGTCAAAGGAAGACATATTTCTTTTTTTTCATCTAGTGTTGTGATTGGTTGTTGATTTTTCACTTTACTGCATATATAGCCAAAGGTGCTATACCTAATTTTTAAAAACGTGAAAAACAAAACTAGTTCATTCTAAACAGTTAGCTGTGGTCCAAAGTTATTCCTCACTTACCGTATTTGTTCCAAGTGTCATAATTATTCACCACAATGAGTTTATAAGTGCTTTTCCCAATTTTTATTATTACTGTACAGTTTTAAAATTGTGTTTGTTAGTCCATTTTGCAATATTAAACTTATCTTTAGTCAGGTAGTTTTCAATAAACCTCTGGAAATCTGGAAGATGGTCCTCAGCAGTGTTTAAGGAAGGGACAAATTAACCTGTGTTGACTATGAATTACACCTGAAGGCAGGGCCGGCCCTAGCCTTTTGGGGGCCCTAAGCAGAATTTACCTTGGGGGCCCTCGCCACATCAGCAACACCAACCAAGCTCAACTACCGATGGCTCAAATCCCACATCACATCTTGATACTGCGCAAACTCTACAGATCTCTGTCAATAGGTCTCTTGCCAGTGCTCCCCATTGGCAAGTTGTCAAAAAGTGTAATGATGATTAAAACTCCTGTTTAAGGCTGAAAGGGAAAGTCATAGTTTATGGTTGTTTG
>JACM01044983.1:0-52041 GCA_000787095.1 Periophthalmodon schlosseri
TATATATAGTTTACATTCAAATACCAAAAAATGAGACACTCAAGTCTTCCTCTCCTCTCTCTGAGCTTTAAGTAGGAGCCTGAATCAGCTGCTGAACGCTGCATGTTTAACCTTTGCTTGGATTTCAACCTCACATAAAAAAAACAGGAACAGAGGAGGAGCCGGGACTCGTTTGCACCATAGAAATACAAGAAGAATTCGTTCAGTCAGAGCAGTTCAGGGCAGACAGACTGCTCTTCTCTGCCTTCACAATCCCCACACTGGGCCTTGTGTAGGGGCCGGGACACTGGGTTTATGCATTATTCACAAAAGTGCACTCATTTAGAGAGAGAAAGGATGTTTTACTATGAATTTGAGACTAGTGAAAAAAACAGTGGCCCTTCTTTCACATCTGATAATGAGCTAATGCAACACAAGATAAAGCCAAAAGAAGACTAGAAGGAGAGCAGGAATATTGAGGAAACAGTCTATAATGAAAAAATACTATTCTGCAAAACAAGGACTTTCAAATTAAAAGAAACATGAAAGGTAAACTTTCAAACAAGGATTTAAAGTGATATTTCTGCACATTTGTGGTAGGGTTGTCTAAAGTATCAAAAATCTGATACTAATCGATACCAAAACTAGTATCAAAACTAGATACTCATTTGAGCAAGTATCGATACAAAAAAAAAATCACATTCACAGGAAAGAAATGAACCTTTTTCTGAAAAGCTTTAGAATGATGTTGAGCTGTATCAAAACAAGTATAAGACACATAGACTAGTACACGCCTGAGGGATTACACAGATATAAGGCCACATGGTCATATAAAAGAAAGTACTATTATTTAATGTTGAAAATGACATTGTAAGAAGTTTTTGTATGTTTTTTATTATCGTCGTGGTATCGGAATCGGTATAAACTATCGAGTCTATTCCTTAGCATAGAAATCGAATTTGACATGTTTGTATCGCGATAACACTTCATACTGTAAATAACTTAGGTCAGTAGAGGCCGAAACAACAAACATGATTTTTCTTTTTGAAATCTGGTTACTGTGCCAACTCAGATTGAGAATTACGATATATTGTGCAGCCCTAAAACCTGGTATGTTTTTTTTTTTCTCCGTCTTCCTGGTGCAATTACTTGTAACCCACACGTCAGTACAAGCCTCTCTGCCCTCGTCTTAAACCTGACACCGGACTGCAGCAGCGGAGGATCCTGGGCTAGGCTAAACGCTAACACGGATAATCAGTTTGTACAGCACATTACATAATCGCCCAGTGACACTAAACGCTTCACTCCTGCCCTGGGCATGTGAAGCAGGCCCATTTTAGGCTCCAGCGGTTCTGGTAACGCACATGACAGCACTGAGGAGGCTAAGCTAACGTTTAAGCTAACACAGGGAGGAGGAGAGGAGGCCATCCGTGCTCAGAGCTATTAGATGCTCGTGTCTACGTACGAGTCCTGCACTGACAATAAGAACGGAACAGGGCTTGTGAAGGTCACGTTAAGGGGATGGATGATGCTAGTATTTGAAATGGACAGTGGGAGCGTTCGATTTTAAACGAGGGATGGATTTGATGAATTTTCTCTGCTGAAAAAGCTAATATTTATTTTGCTTTTGTGACTTTAATTCATTTTTTTATTCGGCGTTTTTGTATGTCTAAGGGACTGCACATGTAAATTAGCTCACTTTTCCCTTTTGTCGAAAATAGGCTAGTTATATTAGGCTAGTTCCAAAATATATTTATCTGCAATATACAGTACAATCTAGGGTTGTCAAAAGTATTGAAAATCATACACTAATCGATACTACAGCATGTAACGAAACTAGTTACTCATTTGAACCAGTCACATCAACAGAACAGAAATGAACCTTTCCTGAATAGCTTTATAATGATCTTGAGGTGTATCAGAACAAGTATAAGACACATAGACTAGTATACGCCCATGGCCACTATGAAACCTACCTAGTACAATCTTTTTGTATTTTTCATGTTTTGCATATTTGCTTTTGCTGCTTCTTTAGCTTCATTGCCCCCTATATACCACAAAACCAAAGGTTGCTGATTTAAATCCCACCTCAGCAGCACCTTGAGCAGGAGAATTCGCTGGAAGGGTTGCGCTGGTCTTACGTGACTGCCAATTCATCTGTATGTTTTCACAAATTTTGAAATAGGGAAACATACGTCAACTAAAAACAAAAGCACTCACTTCCTCATGTTGTGGTTGGAGGTTACTGCTACTTACGCAGGGCAGATTTAAGCTCATGAATCTTTATCTCCCATTCTCCACGCAGGACAATCCTTTAAAAGTCCCCGCCTCTCCTTATGTCTTCAGGGCTGACAGCTGTCTCACGCACTGTAACAGGAGCCTATCCCCAAACGGGACACTGCACCGGGACACCTCTGGGGCGGGACGGGTCTCCGGAGCGATCAACTGCACTGACAAGCCACATTAGTGATATGTCTGACTGCAGAGCGATCTCTGACCAGGAAGAAGAGCATAATCTGGTGACTGCTTCTTTTTAATATTGATTTTCCACAGTCTCAGCTCAACAGGAAAGATAAGAGAGGCTTTTTAGCTACAAATGTCTGCCAGTGTGTAATGTCCTACCTATAATGTCCTCTGACCTACCTAATGCAGATAAATGTTTCAGAAGACCACATTTATATAGCAGTGGTTTTGGAAACTACAAAAGGAAAATCACTTACTAATCAGGTTATGCTGTATAAAAGGGTAATGGCCAGTTTCTGTACACAACAGCAAACAATTACCATAACTCTTGCTTTGGAAATACATTGTATGCATTATAAAACATCTATGTGCCTATTATAGACTAGTCAAGCTGACCAGGTAACAACACACAATAGTGCAACTTGTCCTTAAGTTAGGTACAATATGCATTAACTTAAAGAGGGGGTGTTATGCAAAATACCGGCATCAAAAACATGCCTGAAGAGGTTTTAGATGTCATCCAAGCATGTTTGACTAATCTAGCAATCCCTCCCAGGCCCTATTCGAACCCTCCTTACAGCTGACAATACGATCCTTCCAATGCTCAACCCACAGCCCTACGTCACCCATGCTCCCGCACAGCAATTTTCCATAAATACACAAAAGCATGATACGAAACAATAAACTACAACTTCACAAACCCGAATGGGGAATGACTCAGAGCAAAAACGAAAGTGAAACTTATTAAAACATGTGCATACGTTGTTTTCGGTGAATATAGCATTTTGAAATCAATAAAAGGTAACAAGGTGATCTAAATAAGTTACGTGTTAGTAGTTAATGCCAGTTATTTTTAGCATAGCAGTGAGCAAAACTCCAATCTAGTCTCTGAAAGTTGTGAAACGCGCTTATAAACTCATCATGGTGAATAATTAGGATGCTAGGAATGACTTAGTAAAGTGAGAAATAAGTTTGAAGTGCACACAGTTTAAAAAAAATAAAAAATAAAACAGGTACATCGCCTTAAAGTAAAAAAAAATGCATCTTCTTGTACCAATCTATGACAAGGTATCGAAAAACAAAACCATGCAATGGATTATATGCAAATACTAATGACAAAATGATCACTCAAAATGAAATACCGATTAGATAATATGGCCAAAAATACTACTAGATAACAGTTGATGAATAGAAATATTTACTAGAAAGTCTGGCATTAGGTCATGTAGTGGTCTATAGAAGGAAGAATGTTATACCAAACACAGCAGCCAAAAAGACATATACAAAGCCAATCCACGTATCCATTTTAGCTCTATGTTATGGAAACTCCAGGGCGACACACGTTGCAGGTGAACGCGTCTTCCTTTAACACTGCACAGCCCTGGTTTAGTTCAGATAATTCAAACAAACCAGATCTGTTTTCTACCATAGAGTTGGATCAGGACTTAGTTGGAGCATACTTCAGTGAAAGAGATGCAGCCACCAATGTGTGACAGAAACCAGGCAGCGGCACAAGTCTAAGTATGGATGCAGACTGGAGGAGTAGAATACTACCTTCTGTTTGAGATACACATTTCCAGGTGAAGTTGAAGATATTTTGAATGTTGCTGTCTGATTTTTGTTTTAATGTTGTTTCCTCATCGAAAACATACCTGGAGTTGTGTTTTGTTTCATTCACACATGTTTAACACACAGACCCTGCACTTTTCGGCTGAGTTCTTCTCTTAAATAGAAAAAATTCTGTTCCACCTTGTGATGTCATGTTGTAATACAGGAAGTACTCCACTGTGTTTTTAAACTCCATATAACTTCACTAAAATCATTTGGATAATTTCAAACCTGAGATTGCCAATCTCTGCTAAACAAAAAGGTAAAAGGTATCTGACTTGAAAACTACGAGTTTATGCCATCACAAGGTGGAACAGAGCATTTTGAGTTTTGGGGATGTGAACAGACTAATAATCCAGGATTACTCAAACATACAAATAATTAAGGGTTACACAAACATGAGTGAATGAAACAAAACACAACTCTGGGTATGTTTTTGATGAGTGTTTCAGCCGGACTAAAAGCTCACATGAGTAAATTTTGTGTAATATTGACCTTATTCGGCCCTGCCCACTTTTGCCACTTTCTTTGTGGTGGCACTAGTGGTTAAGTGAGAGTGCCATTATTTCAATGGCAAAACGTTTTGCCACCAAAATCTGATATAAAGTAGGTTGATTTGTGTAAAACATTCTATGTTCATGTGACCAACAAGTCAATGCACCGATTTTCTGGGAGGCTTTAAAACAGCTCTGAACAATTTCGGTAAAATTTCTTATTGCATATTTTCTGACAAGCCTTTGAATTGTGATTAGGTTTGCAGTTTATATTTTAGGATTCTGTTCAAAGTTCACATTTTAAACACATCCAGAAGAATTGACAAAAAGACTGAAATATGAACTGACAAACTAATACAAGAATCACATTTCAGAGCATGTTTGTACAAATATAAACTACAGATTTTAAGACAGAAGAAGACAGGATATTTTGTTGTTTGTGGCGAAAATTATGGTACTTCAAAAACTGCAGTCTTTGTGATTTGCTAATTGTGTCCATTCAAACTGAGATTTCTGGTGTAGCACCCATTTTGATGTGGTGAATGTGCAAGTGAACGCGCCCTCAATGCAAGTTAACTGCAAATGAACTGTGAATGAAACAATCCCAAAATAGTCTTTATGGTTCACAGTTGGAGAATCAATGACGTAAATGCACAAAATACCTGACCAAAAAATGTCATACCTCTGGCCTTGGTGTTGACACAAGCAAATCTAATAGCTTTACTTTTCAATCCTTATGTAAGACACCCACATATGCCTTAAAACATCTGCTATACTATTTCATAACTTCTTATTTAACATCAATACAATGGTCCCTTTGACTTCATTGTAGCTACATTTTTCCATACTGCTCTCCAGACTCGAGCAGAAGTTAGGAGCCTGACTGGTCACATGAAGGTGAGTTTTTTTCGATGGAGGATGCCATAAATCGCGTCGACGTTTACATTCTTAACATGACGTTGAAGGGTTACAAAAGACCTGCGGCTGTCCATACGATACAACAGACTCAATGAAATGCACAGTATGGTGGGATGCCTTTTTTGGGTAAGAGTAGCAAAAAATCCTATTAGAAAAATACACCATAAGACCAAGTTTTTTAAACAATAGGTATGAAGTGAGACCTCTCTACCAGGGCACTAATTCTAGCTAGGGTTGTCAAAAGTATCGAAAGTCAGACTAATCGATACTTAAGCTGGTATCGAAGCAAGATTTGGGCAAGTATTGATACCCCTGGACCACTATGGAACCTACCTGGATGACTGAGGGACAGATATAAGATCACATGATAACATCAAAGAAAGTACTACGATTGAATAAAGTTAGCATCTCAAAATAGCACTAATTTGCCTGGGATTCAGAATACACACTTAAAACAAAACTACTAAGAATCTGCCCGAATTCAGATGGCCGTTATTGACAGGTGGATTAGCCAATCATGGACACATATGGTCCATCCGTATCAAAACAAATATGGCTGCTTATGAGGGAAAAAAGGAGAAAAAAAAACATTTTCTGCAGAATCAATGAACGAAGCACAAAACTCTGTTCATGTGAGGTGAGATAAATGAGATATTGCTTGTAAATGATGGGCAACAAATGAGCTCCTTCATTTCACTTGCGTCACTGAAATAAACTAATCTGAGAGGGTGTGGGGACCAGACTGATATCCCTCTGTATAAAAAAATACAGAGAAATATCTTTCTGGACTAAAGTCATAAAAAACATCGTTCTAGCATTTTGAGACAGAAACTTAAATGTTGTGGGTTTTTGAAGTAAATACAAATATCTGGACTTGCCTGGACAGTCACTGAGTTGCCAATGGGGATTATGCATTTATGAGCCAAGAGCCAGTCCGTAAATGAGCCTTATTACCCAGAGCTGCTTCTGGCAAATGTAATTACAAAAGTCCATTAGCACGGCTGACTGCATCCAAACGATGTTTATTTGATTAATCAAAATAGGAATCCATACCATGGATTAGATTAGCAGGTTAACTTTATCTTATGTTTTCAATAAGATGGCTCAAGTTACTCTATAGGCAGACAGTTGCAAAGCCTTACCCTACACAGGAGACAATGTAGCACGAATGCTTTTCAGTTTGAAGTGAAATTTTGCAAATAGCAAAACATAAATGACAATTGGTAATTTTGTTTGTACCACACAAACATTACTGCTATGGACTATTATAATACACCCATTCACCAAATAAACTACAGTACAGGTAAATGCAAATGCAAATTAGAAAAAGTGGATTCACTTTTTCTAATTTACAATTTACGAGACATATTGATGTAACCTGTAGAAACAGTGAACAATCCCAAACATGCAGACAAAAATGCCAGTCAATACACCTTACAGCTGTATAAAGTTTAGGCTAGTTATTGCTCTAAATCAGTGTTTTTAGATGGCCCTAACCTGTTACTCGGGTAGTGTTGTCAAAATACTAAAATTTAAAACTTAATTTCAATACTAAGGAACAGACTCAATACCGATACCACGGTGATATTTATTAAAAAAAAAAAAAAAAAGACAATGGAATGTAATTTTCAACATAAATAATAGTACTTTCTTTTATTTTACCATGTGGCCTTATATCTGTGTAATCCCTCAGTCGTCCAGGTAGGTTCCATAGTGGTCCATGGGTGAATACTGGTCTATGTGGTCTTCTACTTATATACACTGATAAAGCTCAAGATCATTCTAAAGCTGTTCAAGAAATGTTCATTTCTGTTTGATTGTTATGAGTTTTTTAGTATTTGGTACTTGTTGGAATGATACTAGTTTTAGTATCAAGTAGTATCTGATTAGTATTAGTATCTTTTGATACTTTTGTTAACCCTGTACTAGATTTAGCAGAACGCCACTCAAAAGAATGAAAACCATGGCCTGCAAGTATCAACAAAGTAGTTTTTGCTCCATCATGTTATGAAAGAAAAAAGTAAAAGTCATAAATGACCTAAATATGAACTTAATCTTATGTTGTACACTATTTATTAAGCTTCTATAAATAGATGATGTCCTTCATTTGATAACAAGCTAGGATATTTTAAGGCGTAAGCTGCAATGCAATGCTCCAATTCCATTCAAATGTGTGAAACACAGTCCAAGGCTAAAAAAAACACCGCAACCACCGCTTACTGCGCATTTTAATGAACTGTCTCGTCAGATATAGCCTCTAATAGCCTTTGCTACCTCATGACAAGGATGTAAAGGAGGATGATACGAGGAGGACCTAAGCACCGGGTCTGCCCTAACCACGCCTACCGCAGTGCAGATCAAAAACAGCCGAGAATGTCGTCCAACCCACGGGTTCATATGGCTAGTCAAACCCGCTACAAAACGCCACCATAAACAAAGCCAATGAATCATCCCTTTTCTTCCGCTATCAGACAATACAGCGGGTATAGGATTACAAAGAATCTCTAATAGGCGTTTTGACAAATCATCATTCTGGGACAGTGAAAAGGGTGCCAGTTTAGTTTAGCCTACCCAAAACCGGTTTGCTTCTATGGAAATCTAAGCTGGAAAAACGCGATCGCATCTTGGCAGTCCATTCAGCAACTAAATGACAACATAGTAGCGCCCCGAATGCCGCGAAAACGTACAATTACGCACAACTATACCAAAAATACGAGAGGCAGCCTATTCGTTCTGGCGTTGCCTTTAGCACTTTTCGCTACACTTGGATACAGCAGTGGTCTATTTTAATGTTAATTGTCAGTCATTGGCCGCTGGCGATGTGGTTAGTTGAATAACAAGACATGCGCGCGTAATACAGGTACGACATAACCAACGCGTAATTGCAAGTGATAGTGAAATAACATTGCAAATAAATGTGTTAAATACCCGGAGAATCGTCGCTGTTGTGGAGGTGGGATTCCTGACAGCGGTGCTCGGCTCGTCTGCTGCAGTAGTTCCCCTCTCCGTGCTAACCCCCAGCCTATCACGCTATGCTCCTCCGTGCGTCCGAGGAGAGGAGAATTGTGGGAGATCTGCACAGCCGGGCTATTATTTTAGCAGAAGCAGTAGCAGCAGCAGCAGCAGCAGAGGCGAAAGCAGGCACAATCCAGTCCCCTCCCCTCTCCATCCGACCGTCCCACACGCACGGACAGCGGTGCAATTCAAGACACGAGGTTAGAAATTGGAGACAAATCAAATGTTTGCGCACGGCTAAATGCTAAAGAAAGCTGCTGAGTGAATGGACAATGTACTGGCAATGCGTAGGATAGAAACGTAGGTGAATAACTACAGTGAAACTAATTTAAACACGGGGTGGGTAGAGTAACTTCCTAATAATATTAGTCAAGTAGAAGTACAAAGTAGTGGCCCAGAAATGACTCCAGAGTAAAACGTATTTGGGGAAAGTATTCAAGTAACTGTCTGGACGTAACGTATTTGAAGTTAATGTCATTTGAAGGGCAAAAGTTAAACATTAAATAATGCACACAGTCTGGCATTTTTAAAGGATAGACAAAAAAATAAGAAAAACTAAACCATATCTGATGGAGCGATGCAACAAACATAAATGTTCAAATCATTTCATATTGTCAACATAAAGCTTTTGTCACTTGTAGATTTACTCACAGTGGGAAGAGGAACTAAAACCTTTACTCAAGTAAGAGTACTGTTACTTCAATAAAAATATTACTCAAGAAGGAGTAAAACTATGCTGTTAGAAAAATACTCTAAAAAGTACAATTTCTTTAAAATGTTACTCAAGTAAATGTAACTAAGTACATGTTGCCGAGTACAACCCACCTCTGGAAAACTACAGTGAAACCATCTTAAAGTAGCCTGTAGTGTCCTCTTTCATCTTCACTGTGGACTACTACTTTTCCAGATAGCAGAAGATTACTGATACACCCACAAAAATGCAATTATAAGCTTGACTGGCTAAAGTAACATCGTTCATCTTTAGTTGAATATACATAGTTGGTATAAACCCCCAGAGTTTCTTAGTGATAGCTTAAGGTCACTCAGTACAATGAGAATTAGGATACACAAGACCAATGAAGTCTTATTTCTCAGTTGCAAATAGGGCTTGCTGGTATGACCAAAAAATGATCATGATTGATCTATCACAATTTTTTATTTTCTTTTAATAAGACAAAAGTCTTAACAACTCAAACAAAGATGGTCATTTAAAACAAAAAAGTCCTATTTCTTTCGCCTTAGTTTGAACTCTGCTCCAAACCACAGGCTTCTACTGACAGAGGATTGGCTGTGGATTAGGGCTGTCAAAAGTATAAAAAATCAGATACTGTATCAGAACGAGTATAAGACACATAGACTAGTACACGCCCATGAACCACTATGGAACATACTTGGACGACTGAGGGATTACACAGATATAAGGCCACATGGTCATATAAAAGAAAGCACTATGATTTAATGTTGAAAATGACATTCTATTTTTTTTTTTACTATTGTTGTGGTATTGGAATCGTACTGACTATCAAGTCTATTCCTTATTATCAAAATTGAGTTTGAAATGACTGAATCTTGATCTAGATTAAAATTGGATTAGTTGCACAGCCCTACTCGCAAAGAACCATATAAATGACTCTAAATGCAATCACTTTTTTTTTAGCTTGAACTTGTACATGAATGGACAGAACAAAACTACTTCAATCCAGTTGTGTCTGGGTCAGAAAAAGGAACAAGAAGTAGAATTGCTGTCTCATTGGTTTTAAGTGCTGGTTTATATTTACCTAGATTAAACTGTATTTGCTGATTTGTTACTGTCAATATTACACTGTCGGGATAAGTGGCATTTATTTGGATATAATTTGCCTTTACTGAATCGTTTTAGAATTGTCTTGATCTATATCAGAACTAGTATAAGACCCCATGGTACCATTAAAGAAATCACAATTATTTTTGTCTCATAAAAACACATTCCATTGTTTAAATTGTCCAAGAGATTCTTGTGCCCATCGATTGGTCGACTAAAAAAGGCCCGTGGCAAAAGCTCTCAAAACTAATATGTATCTGTATGTATCTGATCCAAACTCACAAGACAACACCTGCACAGGAGTTCAGAAAAAAGTACTAGGAAACAATGTACTTATTTAAAGATTAAACTTGACTAAACAAAAAAAAAAACAAACAAACAACCAAAAAAACCAAAAAACTAATAATTAATCAACTACAGCCTTATAGGTCGTCAAGAAGGGCTGCTTTATTCCACCTGCTAAGACGTAGGTAGACTCACTAGCCACTCAACAGTTAAATCCAATGTGTAAGCATTTATGGGTTACCACATGGTAATATAAAAGAAAGTACTACGATTTAATGTTAAATCACATTGTATCGTCAAACTACAGTGTTTTTATTGTTATCGTCGTGGTATTGGTATTGAGTATTGAGTCTATTCCTTAGTATTGAAACTGAGTTTGAAATGTATTGTGACATCACTATTTGATACTGCTGGTTTGTAAATCTGAAAACGATCACTATTCTTATGATAACATAAGTTTTCATGTGGTAATAATTTCAAATACACATTTATGCAATAGGTTACACTACTTCCGTATGTTTCTTCAATTCATATCTAAAAGCCTCTTTCAAAAATGCCATGCTTCTTATATGAAAATCTTCCTTTAAACATACTAGAATGAGCCCACATTGAGCCCATGTACACTCATGCAGTGTGGTGATATACTTGAACACATGTGGAGAGAGCTGCGCAAACCTAGACTTTTTAATTAGAGTGCTGCTGGTTTTGGTTGGGATTTGTGGTCGCGAGTCCCGCCCCCCAGTGGGAACTTGACCCCCCTCTCTCACCCACCCCACTCATTTCACATAATTGCTTTCATGCACAAGTGTACTACATAGCTTGCCAATAGACTTAATACACTACAACTACAGCAGTATAGTGTAACATAGTTGAGAAGGGTGGTATTTATTGTCTGATTATTATGAACAGAGGTGGGTAGAGTTGTCAAAAATTTTACTCAAGTAAGACCATAGTAAAAGCCAAAGTTAAATCTGTCAACTGGACAAAAAGTTGTAGGAGTGAAGACGTTTCGCTACAGCGTCTTGTAGACTTACTCACAGTGGGAAGAGGAACCAAAACTTTTAAGATTACTGTCAATAAAAATATTACTCAAGTAGGAGTAAAAGTATGCTGCTAGAAAAGTACTCTGAAAAGTACAATTCCTTTAAAAGTTACTCAAGTAAATGTAACAGAGTGAAAGTAAATGTGTATTACACATCTCTGATTATGAATAGGTTGTGTTCACATGATGCCTTTAATTGTCAATAATACAGATATTTTGCCCTGGTCCATGAGCTGCAACACATATATACAGAAGTATATAAAATAAGTCAAAGATGTTAAAGGTGCACTAAGTAACTTTTCTGGTAGCGGGTACTCCACCTGCTTATCTCCATTAAGATGTTATTGCATTGCCTAGAATGTTCCACAGTATGGCTTTAAAGGGCCGATATTATGCTATTTTCTGATCTAGGTTATAATGTTATTTCCTCATCCAAAACTTACCCGTAGTTGTGTTTTGTTTCATTCACACCTGTTTAACACACAATTTACGCTGTGTTCTTCTCTCAAACAGAAAACACTTTGTTCCAATTTACGCTTGTTCTTCTCTCAAACAGAAAACACTTTGTTCCACCTTGTGATGTCATGTGGTAATACAGGAAGAGTTCAACTGTGTTTTTAAACTCCATACACCTTCTCTTGAATCATTTGGATAATTTCAGCCCTGGAATAGCGAATTTCTACTGAACAAAATGTATAAGGTAGCTATTAACTTGAAAACTACCATATCATGACATCACAAAGTGGAACAGAGCACTTTGAGATTTGGAAATGTAGACAGACTAATATGGTGGTTGGTTCTCGACTGGAAAAAGGGTCCTTGCCTCAAGTGGAGGAGTTCAAGTATCTCGGGGTCTTGTTCACGAGTGGATGGAGAGTGAGACTGACACGCGGATCAGTGCAGCGTCTGCAGTGATGCGGTCGCTGTATCAGACTGTTGTGGTGAAGAAGGAGCTGAGCCAAAAGGCAAAGCTCTTGATTTACTGGTCAATCTACGTTCCTACCCTCACCTATGGTCATGAGCTTTGGGTCATGACCGAAAGGACAAGATCGCGGATACAAGCGGCCGAAATGGGTTTCTTCCGCAGGGTGACGCCTCCCTAGGGAGGTGTTCTGGGCATGTCCCACCGGGAGGAAGCCCCGGGGAAGACCCAGGACACGCTGGAGGGACTATTTCTCTCGGCTGACCTGGGAACACCTTGGGGTCCCACCGGAGGAGCTGGAGGACGTGTCTGCAGTGAGGGAAGTCTGGGAGTCCCTGCTTAGACTGCTGCCCCCGTGGCCCGGCCCCGGATAAGCAAAAGAAAATGAATGGATGGACTGACTAATAATAAAGGGTTACTCAAACATGTGTGAATGAAACAAAACACAACCCCAGGTATGGTTTTAATGAGGTAACAACATTCTAAAATGACTTAAAGCTCGCAACAGTCAATTTTGTGTAATATAGGCCCTTTAAAGAACCTTCCAGACAAGATGGAAACGATGACCATTGAGACCCCAATTACAGTTCCATTATTGTGTCAGGCCTGCGGAGCATTAGCCACATTAGCCGCTAGCTCAGCACAATGACTAACAGCAGTGTACATGTGATCTGTGGACTTGTGTGGACTGTGTAAGCTCATGTGGCTGCTTGACTCTTCACTTTTTCTGCTGGCTGCACACGCTTAGTTCCTGTCTGCTCCGTTTAAAATGGGTAACCTTGAACTCAGATGACCCCTACTCCCTGCTAATTTCCACATTTTAGCAATAATATAGTACAATCATTACTTGAGCAATTTTCTGGACCACTACTTTGCACTTCTATCTGAGTAATATTATTTTGAAGTCATGGTAATTTGTAATTTTTTGTTAAATTGCTTAGCCCTAAAAACTAGATCTTATTTCATTGCTTTTCCTAACTTAAGCACACATAGAAATAAGCTGACCATCCAACTTCATACTCCTGACCAAGATCCGGCGAATGGTCCCTGGTGCACCTCTCAGGTTGCCCCAGCGCCTTTGAAGTTTAGGGGTCAAACGCAGAGGGCAAACTCCCCAGTGGGGGCAATAAACCATAACCTCACAAAGACAAGTACAAAGAAATCAATTGGTTTTACATGACGTGTCAGAAAAACAGTCTGGCTCTGAAATTACATTGTGTACGGGAATGTGCATATTTACTCAAATCAGTAACCTTGTGACCGCATTACCCACAATCCAATTTCCTGTGCGCTGGTCTGAACAGGAGCCTGGCACTTTGTTATGACATAATTGTATCAAAGCCTGTTTCTTACGACGCAGATCCTCGGTGGTGTGGGTCAATTACAAACACAAGTCCAGGCAGCAGTGTCTCTGGGGTCAGCTGAGAATAGCTTCACGGAGCAATTCAACATAAGCTTCTAATGGCAAGAAGATGAATTTATCTGTAATCTAGTTATATAAGGAACAGGCTAGATAAATCCCATATGTGATATTGTAAAACTAATACCTTAAACAGGGGGTATTACACTTCTATATGGCTAATTGCTAACACATACATATTTAAATCACCATGTTTTTTATTGTTTTGAAAATGGTATTTTCGCCTAAAACAACTTATTAACATCTTTAATAAGTTTAAGTTTCGTTTTTGACACTCACAGTCTCCCCTCGCTTTGCTCTCCATGTTAAATCACGCCCCCTTCAGAGTGCTATAACATTGCAATCGGCAAGCATCTCGCTAATGAAACTACTGCACATCGCATCAGGTTTGTGAAGTTGTAGTGCATTGTTTTGTATCCTGCTTTTGTATAGTTAAGGAAAATTGTGGTGTTGGAGTATGGGTGATGTAGAATTGGGGGCTGAGTATTAGACAGAATCTTAGAGCTAACTGTAAGAAGGGTTTGAATAGGGCCCAGGGGAGATCGCTAAATTACTCAAACATGCATGGATGACATTTAAAACCTCTTCAGGCATGTTTTTGATGAGGGAACAACGTTATAACACGGTAGAAAGTTCCAAAAAGTCGATTTTGCATAATACCCCTTAAAGGATTCTGGATAGAAAATAAAACCATAAATATTTCTTCCTTCTAATTAAATTATTATGTAGTTGAAAGATACAGATAAAATCAGTATTTTAAAGGGAGAGACTCACGGGTCAAAGATCAGTTTTGCTAAGGTGTACTTTACTTTTTAACCATAGGGAATTATTCTCCCTGCTATTAATCCATCTTTCAATTCCATGGCGGTTAAACGTGTCAGGACTGTCAGGCTTATGGCCAACCACCGCAGTGTCCTGGGACCCTGCTATAGATCTTGAGGTTCATGGTCAGGAGTATATGTGGAGGAGGGGCCTATTGTGAACGAAAACTCACCCAAACACAGATATAACATGCCAACATTTGTGTAGTCTAATTTTCAGCTATAATTGTTTTTAGCTTCACTTCACTTCACTTTTCAATGCAACATCTTCACCCAATAAGCTTTAAGTATTTGTTTGAACCATGTTTGCTAAATGGCTGCTTTTTATCATGTTTCATGGTTCATTCCCTGCCTCCTCCAGAAGATGGCGAGCTAATGCCAAAACAGCTTCAGAGTTAAAGGTCTTAGAAAATAAGTTTGGAAAACACAGTATTTCTAAGACACGAAATACTAACGCAAGGGTAGTTAAAGGCCATTGACAATAAAATGGACGATATGGCCACTAGGGTTGTCGAAATATTGAAAATCAAATACTAGTTTTAGTATCGATTAGTATCTAAACTAGATACTCATTTCAGCTGGTATCGATACTAAAAAAGTCACATTCACAGGACAGAAATAAACCTCTCCTGAACAGCTTTAGAATGATTTTGAGCTGTATCAGGACAAGTGTAAGACCACGTAAACTAGTATAGATCCATGGACCACTGTGGAATCTACCTGGACGACTGAGAGATTACACAGATATAAGACCACATGGTAATATAAAAGAATGAAGTTGAAAATGACAAAATGAAATGACACAAGAGTGGTGTCATTTCCAAATTTTAGAATCGTGGCAACAGTAGAGCAAGTTAATGATGAGGAAGTACCATTACAACATGCTTAATAGCTCATAAAAGTAAATTCACTTAATGCCTCCTTCAAATTGTTCTACAGGAAATACCAAGGCCATGCTTATCCAAAGTACTTTAAAACGCCTGATTAATACAGGACCCATAATCACACATTAAGAGCCTCCTATACACACGCATAACGTAGTTCTTTCTCATGTAGGAAGCACATCTTATCTCTTAGGCTGATAAAAGCGCTGTAGTAACCTTTGGAAAGCAGTAGCAGATGATTTTGCCCTTGAAATGATTTCTTGGGAGGAAGTGGGAGGGGCCACACGTGAAGAAGACCCTCCCCGCAGAGACCAATCAGTGAAACAGCACGACACAAAACAGCGTGGGTGATGACAAAGAAGAATTATTAGACAAATTTCATACACTCACAACCAAGATATTACATTAAGAATATTATCCGAGGGTTTAAGAATGACAAAGCTTTGGCAAATATGGATTGATAACTCTGATAAGCCAATCAGAGCAAATATGCGCACTGAAGTGATTATAAATGGCTACAATCTCTACTCTGTACTACCGATAAGGGACGATTTGCTGTGAGAAACAAAGAATGAACTCAATGCACCAATCTATAGCAAGGCATTGTAACAGGCAATACCATGTACTGCTATACTGTAAAGATAAGAGGCTTTCAAGGTACGACAATATTGGAGACCTTCAACAACGCATTAGCTCTGTGTCCAGATGTGGAGCAAAGAGATATAATTCTTCATTCTCCATTTCCACAAACACTGTAAAATGGAAAAAACGTGCAAGAATTTCAAATCTAAAATCAAAATTTGGTATATATTGGTAGCCATTAACATTTTTAAAATCAAATGCAGTATAATAATTAAAATCAAAATTACAAATGTGTTTAATTATACTGCCCTAGGCCCCATAGATACATCTTTTTCTTACATCAGGTAAAGACAGCTCCACTATTGAGATTAAAGATCCAGTTTGTTCAGTTATATGGTATTAAGTATCGGCCGATTCTTGATATTAACCTGTGTAGGGACGGAACGCGGCACTTATTTCCTTAAAACACAGTTAACTTATTACAAAATGGATCCAATTGTGGTATATAATTGTTATTTATTCTTCAAAAAAACAGATTTGAATAAAAGTTCAAACATGAGACGTTCTAGGCCAAAATCAGCCTGTAAAATAGTCTTAGTACATCCAGTTAAAAGGCCCAACCGGGATATTGATGGAACTGATAACATGGTACCGATATCAGATCCAGCTATTTTTTCAGTATCCACGCTGATATTCGATGCCAGTATCAGTATCGGTGAATCCCCAATTGAGATAACAGGAGTTTAACCCTGTCTTATCTGTTCACTAACTGACTGAATGTTATCTGCTGCTCTATGGTGCTCACGTGTGTGGGTTAATTTAAATTGAAGCATACCGCACACCTCATTAACATCTACCCCCCACAGTCCCATCAAATTATGGAAGAAAAATGTTCCTCGAAAGGATTTGATCAAGGTCAAATCACAGTTGTATTTCACAATCACAATTCACAACCACATCAGCTTCCCCTCCAGTTAAGGTCGTCGCAAGTATCTAAACTCAAAAAGTCACACTCGCAGGACAGAAATGAACCTTTCCTGAATATCTTTAGAATGATCTTGAGCTGTATCAGAACAAGTATAAGACACATAGACTAGTATACGCCCATGGACCACTATGGAACCTACTGGACGACTGAGGGATTACACAGATATAAGACCACGTGGTAATATAAAAGAAAGTACTATTATTTAATGTTGAAAATTACATTCTGTTGTATTGCGTTTTTGATCATCATCATGGTATCGGAATCAGTATTGAGTCTATTCCTTAGTATCGAAATCAAATTGAAATTTTAGTATCGTGACAACGCAAAGTGAATGTACACTCTCACTCTGTCTCTTCGAAAATCCATTGAAAGAGAGTGAGTCATAAATGAGATCTCACTTGGCTCTAGTTCAAACATTACCCGGCTCCACCTTTGCCTTATCACTGAGTGCTTCTGATAATGGCTCAGATCTCCACACCATTTCTTTCCAAACTTTGTCCCTCAAACTCTCAAAGCGATTTTATTTCTCTATTTTGCTAAAAACCAAATACAAACCATGACTCAGACTTGTGTATATGCTGGTTGGGTATTGCAGAGGCATGTGGGGTTTGGTGATATGACAAAAAAAAAATGTGTTACTTTTTTACCCCTCCCTTTGCTCTCCATGCTAAATCACTCCACCGTCAGAGCGCTATCACACATGCACATCGCATCAGGTTTGTGAAGTTGTAGTGTATTGTTTTGTATCATGCTTTTGTATATTTATGGAAAATTGCAGTGTGGGAGCATGGGTGACGTAGGGTTGTGGGATGAACATTGGACAGAATTGTACTGCTGTAAGGAGGGTTCCAATAGAGTCCGGGAGAGATCGCTAAATTACTGAAACATGCACGTATGACATCTAAAACGTCTTCAGGCATGTTTTTCGATGAGGTAACAATGTAAAATTTTGCGTAACACCGCCTCTTTAAAGACTTATTTTAAAATTCATTGTACTTTGTCTTCCAATACAACAGCAGCTCTAAAAATCCATCGATGAATTGACGCATATCACCAGGTGTTTTGGATGATCAGATTTATTTTGTGCATATAAACACACACCAAAGATCAAATCTAATTATTGCGTTATCTGTTTATTCTAGTTATCAGATTGTTTTCTGTACACAGTGTTGGATCTCATTTCAATTCCAATCCGATTCATTGCACAATCTGGAAGCCATTAGACAAAGACAAAGACAGTATTTTAGGTACCACTAGATGGAGTAGAGCCGTATCATTTGGGTTGTCAGCTGTGGTTAAAGAAAAGGTTCTCCCCCCAAGGCTACATGCACGTCTCTGTAATGCACCACTAGCTTAATCCTGTTTGAATCCAGGCCAAATATTGTGGAATTTCATCTGACAAACCACACTCTAAAATGGTTAACACAAAAGAAGCACTATGGTCCATTGCTTTGATTAATGAAGACTAAAATTACAACTGCATTGTATTATGTTCAGATATTAAAGGCACAGTACGTAATTTTCTGGAGGATTCTAATAGAAAGTTAAAACCATGCTTCAGAACATTCTCCATGGAAATAGACATTTTATACCATACTGTGGAATATTATAGCCAAAGGAACAACATTTCCATGGAAACAAGCAAGAGGAGGCCATCCTCCAGGGCAAATAAGAGTCAGGTTTACAAACCAGATTGTCATAGAGATAATTATTCAAACCAACATATTATATTTGTACTAACTGCTGAGGACAACAGATGGAAATTAAGATCAGTTCTACAATCTGGAATATTTACTCTGTAACTGTTACAGATTGTTCATTAATATGCACTGTATGATAAATAAATAAATACAAAACAAATACAAAATAAAATCTTTTTATGGGAAAAACTCCTCAAAATGTTACATATAACAGGAAGCTGAAACCCGTCTTATCATAGACATATTCTTGGTTGTCTGAGAAAGAGAGATTAATTCCTGGCCCATCTCCAAACTGCACCTTTGGCTTTCTTATTGAATTGTCATGCATCAGATTCTCAGACATTCTTGTGACCTCTGACCCCTGCTCTCTCAAAGCTCTTTACTTCCTCCATTGTGCCACTGCAGCTGAAGTAATGTCCCTCTGTACGGGGATATTGATCAGGCAGGCAGACGTATTGATCACGGCCCAGACGATGAATGGTCAGTGATGTGTTTTATCAGGACCAGCCATGAATCACACCAGGCAGCACAGAAACTGTCATAGCAACATATTACAAGAATACAATGAGAACTGCATATGACAGGTTAGACTGCTAATTTCACTAAGACATGGTTAACATAAATATTGATACTTTGCAGTGACATCATGCTGGGGGTGTACTGTATGTATGTCTATGGCAGAATGCTCAGCAGTTACCGTGGTGACACAATGCATGCACGCATTAGCAAACATTGCCCAACAAACAAGATAATCTCAAAACTCAACAAATAAAAAACAAAATGGATTCAAACAACACAATTTCAGGATCCTGCGATTGAGACGAGCGTTCGTGGTCTGTTGGCTAATGCTAGCTAGCGCGTGATGAATGTTATTTGAGAGGGACTTGTTTATGTTATTATGTTGTAGTTCCAAGTCAGTTCTTTATGGTGAGACTGTGTTAAAACAAAGCTCAGATTAAAGTCTAACTTGAGTAACAGACCTTCAGACAGAGCAAAGCCTCCAGTTAGCTTCACCCCTCACGAGAACGTTGTTGACATCAGCTGCAAAGTATCAATATTTAAGATTTTACTTAAAAGCTTGCCTAGTTTTTTCTAGTTTTTACATTTTGGACAGCTTTGCACAGCTAGACTAATAAAAATAAACAACCTTTTTTTTTGTTAAATAAATGTTTAAACTGCTCCTGCATTTTAGATGGACTTTTTGGTGCTGATGGCAGAGATGGTGGTATTCTGTTTTAGAACTCAGCACCACTTCCTGTATTTTTATAGAGGAACCAAGTCATAATTAGAATAACGCACAAAAATAAACAAAAAACCCCCCAAAACAGTCGTATGTACTGTAAGCCACCTCTTAATCTTAATCTTTAGGCCTGTCACGATAATGACTATATCGACTTATCGTTGAATATATGTTAGATGGAACAATATATTTTATGTTAGATGGAACAATATATTTTAGGGGTCAATATTTATTGTGGGTCATTTTTCTTTGTACTAGTGGGATGTTTTCGGTTGCTTTTTTGCAATATAAGATTTGAGCTGTAGAAGGTTGAATAAATAACTTGTATGACTCATTACAGACACAAACTAATTACTAATTAAGTGTTGCATTCTGCTTTTTAGTTATTTAGTTCATGGTTTTGTTTTGTTTTTTAAATATTGCACATTTAGAATCGTTTTGGGGAGATTATTCTGCTTTACGGTTTGGTTTCAATATTATCGTTTATCGTCTATATTTTCTTCGCACTTCAACCAGGCCTATTAATCTGGCCATTTAATGCTTTTGTTATGTTCTGATACTGGAACATAATGAATCGTCAAGGGAGAAGAGAGAATTCTAATAGTTCAGTTCTCTGCAGTGAGTGCGTCTATAATGAGATCTTGTTCTTTGACGACCGGTTGCAGACAGTGGGATAGGTCATCTTTAGGTCAGTCTTCGGTCAGACAGAAGCAATCACATTTGTATATAGATGTAGGTCAGATCCAGAAAGACTGGGTATTTGTTTAAGTTAGTCAGTGAAATATCATATGAAACTACTATTTACAGTTAGTATGATCAAAAATAAAACAATAAATAGAACATATATGTGAACTACTCAAATTAGTGCTACCGCAAAAGTATTGTGAATTAGTGTTGACTTTGATACTAAGGAATAGACTTGATACTACAATAATAATAAAAAAACACTCTTTTTTTAGACAACAGAATGTCATTTTCAACATTTTCATAGTACTTTCTTTTATATTACCATGTGGCCTTATATCTGTGTAATCCCTCAGTCGTCCAGGTAGGTTCCACAGTGGTCCATGGGCGTGTACTAGTCTATGTGGTTTTATACTTGTTCTAATACAGCTCAAGATCATTCTAAAGCTATTCAGGAAAGGTTCATTTCTCTCCTGTAAATGTGACTTTTTTAGTATCTATACTTGTTCAAGGCAATTAGGAAAGGTTCATTTCTCTCCTGTAAATGTGACTTTTTTAGTATCTATACTTGTTCAAGTGAGTATCTAGTTTCGATACTAGTTTTAGTGTCGATAAGTATCTGTTTTTCGATACTTTTGACAACCCTAGTCTGAATAGTATGATCATTTTCTATAGATGAGACTTCCCTTTGACATGTTTGACCAAAATGTTTCAGATCTCTATAGCAGACTGTAGCTTTCATATGCACCAAATATGTTGTTCAAAACTAACCCAACAAAAGACAAAAATACAAGTTTAGACATTATATCCAGATATGGGAATTCCCCTCTGTTGGCCCATAATTACAACCTTCTTGTGGTCACTGAAAACTGCAGGCATAAAGCGTGGTCACGTTGGTCAGCCGCCACTTTTCAATTATTGTCATGTAACTAATGGTTTATTTTTACTGCTCAAATCAGCATCAAACAAGATATTTCTGCATGGAATATTGCTGAACAAGGTGGGAAAATATCTAATTGCGATTTTTCTGACAAGCATTGCGACTGAGGCTTACGTTTGCTGTTTATGTTTTAATGATAATAGGATTCTGTTCAACTGTAAACGGTCCACCTTCAAGCCACTCAAAGCGCTTTACATCAAGGAACCACTCACCCATAATAAGACAGGATATTGTGCAAAATCTTGCCTTGTCTGACTACGCTGTCTACCACCAACCACCGACCTGCTCCACTTTAACCAATTCCCCGAGACTTTGGACACTCTTATCTCTACAGTCCTGCACATTCACCTTCAGCATCGGCCTCATAAAGTGACAGGTAAGCTGCTGTAAAAATACTACTCAGAGCTGCTCCAATAAAGATTTAATGCGAAAACACTCACTAAAACTTTTATCTATCATTTATCTTGCGCTACTATCTTCAATATCAGTAATTTGACAGTCTAGTCTAGTGACTAAACAAAGCATAGCATTCATTCATGGGTTTCAGAAGGATGAAAAATTAGGCCTGTTGCCGTAGCGATTAACAATTTAAAACAAAATATTATATCTTTTGAATTGGAAAAAGTCCTCAAAATGTTGCATATAAAAGGAAGCTGAAACTCACTGGTCATTCTGTTGTCACATAGAAAATAAATCTAAGGGTAGAGATGTCAGCATTATTCAATTAATCAATGATCGTAAAGCTAAGATCATTTCAATTTTTTTAACCAAAAATAAGTCATGACATTTCAGTTTCTAAAAATGTAAATCTAAATTGTGCTGGTTAACTTTACTTTTTCATTGCACATGTGTTTGGTATCAAAATTTTGAATAATTAAACAAAAATTTGATATTGTAACATCTGTATGAAAGAGTGAATAGTTATTTGTCTATATATGTATAACTAAAAGCCTTTATATATTCACCATGTTAACTTAACTTAACCTAACATGCATTGGCTCTAATCCTCCTATGACGGCTGGGCGATATGACAAAAATTAATCACTTTTTCTTCATATCAATTGATTCAGTTTTTTTTTTTGTTTGTCTTTTTAAAACAAATAAAAATTGCTTTAACTATCAATTTTCTGAACATAAACAATACACACTTTTACATGCTTTTACTGATTGGATTGGCTGTAGACCTCTCCATTAAAATGACTCAAGCTGATCATTAACAATTAGAAATGACTGGCGTCGTCACGATACTAAAATTTCAAACTCGATTTCGATACTAAGGAATTCACTCAATACTTGATACTGATTACGATACCAAAATGAAGACAAAAAAAGGCTTATATTTGTTCTGATACAGCTCAAAATCATACTAATGCAACTGACAAAGTTGAAATTGAAAATGAAACGACAATAACAGCATATATAATAAAAAAGAGCCCCAATGGAAGAAGCCCATTCAAACAGCCTTCCTTTATATAGACCCATTCAATTCATTCATTTGCTTCTATTTTGGTAGAGACACAGGAAACACATGCTGAGGGGACTTCCCATTTTGCAGATAGAGCCAGTGGACATTAGACTTTTGATCAGGTGAAAAGAGCGCGTTTAAGAGAGGAGGAGAAAGTGCCACCTCAGCATTTCGGACCAGAGGAGCTGAAGGAGCAACTGACAAAGTGCTGACACATGGACTTTAGACATGCCTTTAACACTGACGGATCACTCTGCACAACATGAAGGCCCCAAGCTCAAACTGTCACTATGGATATTGCACTAGTCGAAATGTCATGTTGAATAAAGTTTGAAAACTAATGCGTAGTTATCATTTTTGCTACAGGAGGCAAGGTATTGGTGCAAATTTGATACTACTAGTACTACTGCTACTACTACGATACTACTACTATTACGAATGCTAACACTGATATCTATGGCCATTACTTATGTGTCACTATGGAGATTTCAGTTGTGAAAACGTCATGTTCAGTATAGTTTGAACTGACAACCAATGCATCGTTGTAATTTCTGCTACAGTATGTAAGGGAGTTCTGGAGACTTGACTAGACTTACTACAATGAATACTATTATTACTACTGCTAATACTACAATGACTTATATCAATATGGAGATTTCAGTTGTAGTAATGCCGAAAGTAATGCTGAAAGTTTTAAAATGCAAAATATGTTGACCTCACTGAAGGGTCCAAGGAGCAACTCCGTGCTGAGGCACAGCAGTAAAACAAGTAACCATAGTAATGATTGTAACAGTATACTGATATTTGTAATGCTTAGTAACGCAAATGTATTACTTGTAATTTTAGTATGCATTGTTATCCATCTACTTCTTGTAGTAGTAATATTACGTATTAACTAACTGCATATATTGAACTGTGTGAAGTGCCTTTCAAATCAATTGGCCTATATGAGTTCTATGCTTTACTGTAGTTGCAGTAGTAGTATTAGTAGTAGCACAAGCAAGGATCAGCATTTATGATAATACATTTGTTCTACCAACAAATAAAACATGAAGTAGCATTTCACAGCATATTTAAGTATTTTTGGCAGCTTTCAAGATACTTTGAATACTAGAAATTGTGTTGTGCCTATACAAGACCCATGCATTGATGTGTGGTTATAGTATTGTCATTAATTGTACTAGTTCTCACTAGCACCATAACACAGAGCTTATTTTACATGTATTTCACAGTAAAGCATTTTGAGCAGTTGTCAAACTTTGAGTTTTAAGAAAGCCTTAAATAAGACGTATGCATTGCTATTTACAGTTATAGTAGCGTCATTAATAGTACTAGTACTCACTGGCAGCACAACGACCAGTAGAATATTTCACAGTGTAGTACTTTGAGCAGTTGTCAAGTAACTATGAGTATTCACTGGCAACATGGGCATGTAGTAGAAGTGGGTAAGTAAGTTTAGTAGAATCACTGTCCCTCTAAAACTACTGTACTTTTACTTTTACTTGTACTACTATGAGTAAGACCAGACACAGTAACAATACGTCGATCCATGTACTGAGGCTTCGCTACTTGTGCATATCATAAGTCACCATAACTCTCTAAAATAGCTCACCGCTCTGGACACTACAGTAATACTTAGAACCGAAGTTTCCACCTTTAGCAATGAAACCTGACTAAAGTGTTTACTACAGTCTTAACCGTCTATGTTTTGGCCAGCACTTCCCCATACTTTTGTGAATGAAGTCATGGTACTCACGGTATATGTAGGTTTCCCGTGGAGTCAGAACGCGGCACCAGATCCACAAGCGTGTGTCCAATGTCACGGTGAACATAAGGCAAAAAAGACGTGAAAATTAGGCACAAAGTTACCCAAAGTAGATACTTAAGTAAACATGTTTTGATTGCACTACAAACTGCACACTCACTTAAGGTTGAGTTTACGTAACATTTGAAAACCTTGCAAGCCAAAGTGCCCAAGTCGCGCTTACCTGACAGACGCGTTATTACGCACGCTTGTTGCCCGGGTTTGAGTGCCTTCCTGCGCCCTGTACTGTGTCAAAGGGACCAACCACCTGTGGATGTAAACGCTGAGTAAACTCCACTGAGACTGGAGTGAGTTAACCCCGCCCCTCACGCCTCCAAAGCGGCCCCGAAGTAGACCAAACCAGACACGCCCACTCCGACAGCTGTTTGAGTCTGTTGGCGGTTTTATTATGGGGTTTTATAGTGCTGCCTCCTGGTGGTCATGTAGATATGTTGGCCTTGTAACAATATGGATTACGGACGCTAGGTGGAGATGTTAGTACGTATTGCAACATGCCATCGACACGTTTGGCCCGTGCTACGAATGTGTAGCTGGGTTTCAGATGATTTAGGCTTATCCAACATTAGTGCAGTAGTGTTAAACTGAGGCAGAGACAATAAGATGTCTTTTGTTAATTTGTAGATTTTTGTATTGTTTACTTAAATGTTTTGAGTACACTAAACTGGATTTTGGAAATATTGTTTTGAGTATTGTATCTAGTAGTGTTGTCACGATACTAAAATTTCAAACTTGACCAGGAATAGACTCTATACTTTTTTTTTTTTTTTTTTTTTATCTTTTTTTTTTTTTTTTCTTTTTTTCTTTTTTTTTTTTTTTACATTAAACTGTGGTACTTTTCTTTTTCTTTTTTTTCCTTTTCTTTTATATTACCATGTGGTCTTATATCTGTGTAATCCTTCAGTCGTCCAGGTAGGTTCCATAGTGGTCCATGGTCCATTGTGTTTTTCTTTTGGACATTTCTCATAAAATAAATATTAAAGGGCCCATATTACACTATTTTCCGGTCTATGTTATAACGTTATTTCTTCATCAAAAACATACTCAGAGTGGTGTTTTGTTCATTCACACGTTTAACGCACAAATCCTGCATATTTAGGCTGAGTTCTTCTCTCAAACAGAGCACACTCTGTTCCACCTTGTGATGTCATGTGGTAAAACAGGAAGTGCTCCACTGTGTTTTTAAACTCCATACACCTTCACTAGAACCATTTGGATAATTTCAGCTCTGGAATTGCCAATCTCTGAACCAAAGGTAAAAAGGTAGCTGTTAAATTGAAAACTACCCCTTCGTGACATCACAAGGTGGAACAGAGCATTTTGAGTTTTGGAGATGTAGACAGACTAATAATAAAGGGTTACGCAAACATGTGTGTGTGTGAAACAAAACACAACTCCAGGTATGGTTTTGATAAGGTAACAATGTTCTTTCTGGATAAAGCTCACAACAGTCCTTTTCAAACACATACTTGTCTCTAGGGGCTCCTCTTTACATTATATAACTGGAAAAGAACTAATAATCTACACACAGTCCAAACCAAGTTAATACATGTAACACAGAAATGCTTTGTTGTGGGTTGCATTTGTTGGTTGATGCTTTTTTCAAAGAAGATCCAAAAATGGGTCATGGGCTAAAGCAGGACAGGAAACCACGACTTGTTCACGGCTGTCATCCCAGTATGTAAGAAGTAGTGTTATGTAACCCACTGCCAAATAAGGCCTGTGTTGGCTTAGCTTTGCTCAGATTATATGCACAGATAGACACTTCAGTAACCCTCAGAAAGAAACCAAGTGGAGATTATAATGGCGGTGAAATTATCTACATAGTAAACAGGAAGGAAGAGGAAGCTATCTATTTATTACAGTTCTTAACTATGCCCATTATGCACTGATTTACTTTAGTGCAATGGAGACATATTCATCAGACATATTGATAATGTAATTAGGCCTATACCAGAAGTGGATTAGAACTCAGTTACATTTGAGAAATCGGAGTACTTTTCTAGGAGCATACTTTTACTCCTACTTGAGTGATATTTGTATTGAAGTAACAGTACTCTTAAAAGGTTTGGTTCCTCTTCCCACTGAGTAAATTTTCAAGTGACAAAAGCTTCATGTTGACAATATGAAATGATTTGAACATTTGTGTTTCTTGCACCGCTCCTTCAGATATGATTTAGTTTGTCAGATTACATTAACTTCAAATTATACATCAGATGTTACGTCCCGACAGTTACTCTTTGTACTTCTAGCTGAGTAATATTATTTTGAGATAACGTTACTCTTACCTGACTACAAATTTTGGATACCCACCTCAGAGTATATTCATCAGACATATTGATCTTATAATCTGGCACTCATTTTAGTAATTTATCAAAATATTAGGGCAATTACTCAGCTAAATTCAACTTTTTATGATATATATTTTTAGAAATTGTGGAGAAATGCCAATGTTGTATCAAAACGATTCCATATTGTATTGCAATGCTATGACTTGTATTCTTTGCCTTGTGTTGTTATTGTGCAACTGTGACCATGTAATGTCCTGTGTGAATGCATAGTCTGTCTAAAAATGAAAATAAATCCCTGTAATTCACATTTTAGTAATTTTATATGCATCCACAGTGAAAAATTAATAAGGTTGTGAAATAAACCTTTTAATAACAATATTTCTTAACCTCAGCATACAATATATATTTGAATGGTTAGTATCCCATTCTCATATCTAATCATTGTGTTTGGGACAGTTGGCTACTTTGCATATTGTTTTGCAATGTCTTTGATTATGTAATAGAAAAGAGGGAGTATGCCAATCATAACTACCAACAAAACCCACCTCATTCAGTGCAGTGAAACCAAACAGATTAGAGTTATATTCTCTTATGACAACAATAAAGTGCATTTTGTTTTGGAAAACCACTCAATAAGTTCAGCTTAGTCATTGTTATCATAAAAAAAAAAACATTACAATGGTTAAAGAGGGGGTATTATGCAAAATCAACTTTTTGGAAATTTTTACCATGTTATAATGTTGTTCCCTCATTAAAACCATGGCTGAAGGTTTTAGACGTCATCCATGTATGTTTGAGTAATCTAGCGATCTCTCCCGGACCCTATTCGAACTCTCCTCACGGTTAACAGTACAATCCTATCCGAAGCTCAGCCCACATACCTACATCACCCATGCTCCTGCACGAACATGGGTGATCTAGGCATGCAAAAGGATGATTCAAAACAATGCACTACAACTTCACAAACCTGATGCGATGTGCAGTGATAGCGCTCTGAAGGGGGAGTGACTCAGAATGTCAAAAACGGAAGTGAAACTTATTTAACATATGTTGTTTTCAGCAAATATAGCATTTTAAAAACAGTAAAAGGTAACACGGTGATGTAAATATGTGTTAGCAGTTAATACCCCATAGAAGTGTAATACCCCCTCTTCAAACAGTTATTTCATAAACGACAAATAGAGCACTGCATTTACGTTACATTTAAATTTATTCAGTCATGGATGTTACAAACAGGAGTGCACATAAGAAAGACGTCTGTCCCTTATAAGCCTGTAGTCCCTCTCCAAACATCTACCTGAGTTTCGGCTCTGTTCCCCCATATGTCCACGTGATATTCACATAATCAACAATGCAGAGAAACAAGTCTAGTCTAGCTCCATGTTTACCTGTGGTCAAATTGATGCTACAGTACAACATCATGGTGACAGTTTTAGCAAATACAAGCTACAACTTTTGCCCTACTGTTACAAGATACAAAAGTTTTTAATCCCGGGCTGAACAACCAGGGATTTCTTTTAATTCTTATATATAAATCTTAACTAAATCTCATTAGTAGTCTTTAGTATTGCTCTTGCTACATTGTAAAAATAGAAAAAAGTCACTATTGAGCAGTGGATGGGTTATTTTTATTTTAGTCTTGCTTTTTGAGTGTTCATGGCTATATTTCATAGTCCTTATGTGCTTTCAGTTTCGCCCCGTAGTTCAAAGTAGCCACATGCACATGCTCAAGACATCAGACAGTTTCTTCTATAGAGACACGTTATAATCAAATCTACATCAGTGGTTCTCAAACTGTGGGACGCGGGCTCTAGTGGTGATAATTGGTAAGATCCTGTAATGGGTAATTTGGCTTTAATCTATTGTCAAAAAGTTATATCAACATGCATTTTCAAGTGCTTTGTGTAACGTTTCTGGTTGGTGCACCACTACGCCACTTGCTTGTCTCCAATGAAATATTCTAGCTTTGCCTGGAATGTACCACAGTAGGGCATTAAACAAATCTATCCGCAGGCCAAGCTACAGGTCAGATCTGTGGAAAGACAAGCCTGCTCACAGTAATAATGCGTGTTTTTCAATGTTTTTTTAAGCAATATAAACACCTGTAGTTGAATAATTGCAAGTTATACATTCAATGCCATACTGTGGAACATTCTAGGCAATGAAATGACATCTCCATGGCAGACCCTCAACCAGAAAAGTTACATAGTGTACGATGTATGTGTGTTTTAACTATTTTCACAGCATTTGTTTTGGCTGTTCAAGGATAATCTGAGGTGTGATAAATATGCAGTTGAGAAATAAACACTAGAAACTGGGTCTAATAAAAATTCAAAACCAAAAATAACTCAAATCAACACTATATGCTAGTTTTTTGGCATGACAATTTCATTTACTATTCACTACTTCTGTTGCGTCTGCGGCCCTAGCGCTAACTAAGATAGGTGTGACTGCCAATCTGCACCAATGGCTCCTCAGGCCCCCACCAACCAAACAGTCTAAGAAGGGATTCTATTTGGATCATTTAAACTCATATACTGAATGCTTTTATATGAAGTGTAAGAAGGCCAGTTTAATCCACTAATCCTAACACTGAATTTTTAGTTTAGCCCTGGGCATGTCCTGATATAAGTTCATTTTACTTGTAGATTCAAATATTTTCAACTTGTATATTTTGAGAACCACTGATCTAGATTTCTGCCGAGGACATCCCAGCGGTGGCCATCTTCTCTTCCTCTCCCTGAGCTTCTATGTCCACCTTGGTATCCGCGGTCACGTCTCCCTCGACCCCCGTCAAAGAGGTCTCTGTATCGGGGGCTTCGAAAGACTCTCCTCCCAGGTCTGTCAGTTTAATATAGCCCTTACTGTTTGAACGCTCCAGTTTGGGACAGCTAAACCGCCGCGCCCGTTCGCCTTGCCGACCTGCGGATACAGACAAACTACACCTCCGCACCAGCCTCGGCTCCCTCTCCCCCGAAAGAGAGTTCAGAGATAACCGCGATCCCGTAGTTACATTTACAGGCGAAGATGGAAATAGCTGGGTCCTGCTCTCGTGCACTGCCCCCTGCTGTTGATCGGATGTTACTACTACAGCTACCGAAACACCCTCTTCGTCCTCCTTGTGGTTTGGATTCTCCGACGAAGTGTCAAAATCGGTCAATTGCGTTTCTTCCGTTTGGCTCATATCAATGTCTTCCTCATTGCTTTGTGATTCAATGGCGGTTTCAATAACGACTTCCTCCTGAGAGTGCCTCCTGTCTGCCGCTGCCAGCCTCTCGGACTCCTCCACTTCACAGTTGTTGAGTTTGATCACCGGTAACGTGAAAGCATTGACCGACGAAGTGACGATAGAAGTGGGGTCCCATGGTTTAGGTTGTGGTGTTTGCTCCGCGCTATTGCTATAGTCTTTGTAGATGCTATAAACGGTATCGGTGAAAGTTTGGACGTCTCTTGACCAACTACGAGGTCTTTCAACAAGCGAGGGCCGCCTAAAAACGTCATCGCTACCAAGTTCGCCCTGAAAACCAAGTCCGGTAGATGGCCAAGAACTTCGGGTCAGTTTTGCGCTTGGAGGATGCGAAGCGGAAGCCCCCTCTGCGCTTCTTGCCTGCGTATAGTTCACCAAACCGTTTAGCGGCGAGTACTCCTTTGCACGAATACTATGCAAGTCTATCACCGTCGAATAGATATCCCGCAAGTTGATAATTTTGGTTTTCTTGTCTCGGTTTTCATGGAGGACAGCATTGGCACAAATAAAGAGAAAAATCCCAATTCCCATTACAAGCGGTCCAAACACTTTAAGATTGTCAGAGTATAGGTAGTTATCCAGGAAATCGCATAGGAATCCACAGTGTGGCGCAGGCTCTTGGACGCTACTGTTGTCGCTGTTAGCATGGCTAGCGTTGAACACGTGATCCGATGGCGTTTTCTCGCTTGTGACGTTAGCAGAAGTAGCGTGATTTTTTGCGTAGCTCCGATAGAACGCCCCCGTGCGACGTCTTTCCTGGTATTCGTGTTGGTTTTGACTTGGCCAGTATCCCAAAACAGCCATCGAGACGCCAACCAGTAAAACCAGTATACCCACAGCTGCTACAAGACCAGCGGGGGAGCACAGGTTTAGTTTCCCTTTCACTACAACAACGTCATTCTTTTTCTTCTTTTTGGCTTTCCGTTTACGCTTGTTTTCGGCGCGATTTTTGGCGCGTAGGGAGTCCTGGCGCCGGTTCATACGCAGCAGACCACCGGTGGCTATCATGGTGGCAGGTGGAAGGCAGGATCCTCACTCAATCTGAAAGGAAAGAAGGAAAGAAAGAAGAAATCACGTTAGACTTATTGTTAAGAGGATTCAGGCCTTTACTGTAGAAAGGAAAATGCGGTAACGTATATATAGAGGGATTTCATTTCAGATGACGATTGAACTTAATCCGGATTTAAGGTACATTTAAGGCCATCTGTACTGTAAACTACTATGCACTCCAATGTATTTACAGTTGGATACTACAGACAGAATACTTGGAATAAGGTTGACAAAAGTAGGAAAAATCAGGTGCTAATTGATACTAAAACTAGTATCAAAACTAGATACACATTTCAGCAGCTTTTCCTGAATATATTTAGAATGATCTTGAGCTGTATCAGAACAAGTATAAGACCACACAGACTAGTATACGCCCATGGACCATTATGGAGCCTACCTGGATGACACAGATATAAGAACGTACTATGATTTAATGTTGAAAATCACATTCTATTGATTTAATGTTGAAAATCACATTCTATTAGTATCATGACAACATTAACTTGAACTACTCCGTCTAGTCTTTACTTCTAATAGTATTATATATGCATTTTTTGCATATACAATATGGATTAGGAAAAAATAAATACATGTAATCTAATAGAAACAGGTTAGACATAAAACCAGATACAACACGGCGTCAAATACTATGAATTTCTGCACTTCGTTTCTGTGGAAATATACTAAACGGGCGATTGTAGCTCAGTTGGTTTAGTGTTTGCCCACTGATCTGAAGGTTGGTGGTTCCAATCCCTTGATATAAATATCATTGGTTGAACAGTCACATCCATTGACCCACAGGTTGGCAGTGCAATTCTAGCTCCCACAGATGCTGCTGTTATATTCTGTTATATAGACACTTAACCCACCTCGCCCCCAGTGTCTGCGTACACTGGTGTATGAATGTGTGTGTGAATGGGTGAGTGGTTCCTTCATGTAAAGTGCTTTGAGTGCCTTGAAGGTGAAAAAGCGCTATATAAAAATATGACCATTTACTATTTAAACAAGTTGATCAAATAAATGCATCTTAAATGTTCTTTATCGTACTCATAATAATCCAACCATAATCCTAAAAATCCAATGTTTTTTCAGACATTTTCAAACTAAACTAAATTTCAAGATTATTTGGTGATTATTGTAAAAGAAATAAAGAAAAAGATGTATAATTGGGACTGGTAAAATGGAATGGTAATTTACTTACACAATGTGAATGACAAAAAAATCTTTTGTTACTGTTTGGTCATGGTTTCAATTTAAAAAAAAAAGTAAATTGTTATGTTTCTTCTTACAAAAAATATGATATTGTGACATTAACGCGTTTGTTTTGCTATCTATCTAATATCTCCATTGATTTACTATTTGCTATCCGCCTACCCTTCCCAGAATCCTTGGAGTCACGAAATTCCGTTTACAATCTCACATCAAGGACACACATTTGCCCTAGACAGGAAATGATCTTAACCATTACGGTCAACAAAGTCACGATTAAACTTGCAAAAACAAAAGATTATCAGAGGTGGGTAGAGTAGCCAAAAACTGTACTCAAGTAAGAGTAGAAGTACAAAGTAGTGGTCCAAGAAATTACTCAAGCAAAAGTAAAAAAAGTAAAAGTATGCTGATAGAAACTCTGAAAACCACAGTTTGGAAATCACTGATGTAAACCTTGCAAAGTACTTAACAAGAGGCTCATTTGAATATGTATTTCATTAAAGCACTGTAACTGTGTGTGATCTGACTGCTGCTCTTCCTTTTAGCATCTGTTTGGTGGATTATATTGAACTCGCCTCTGAAACGCTGTGTAAATCAAAGCTATTACATGGTCTTTTTATCCTGGATTTTGACCCCTTTTAAAAACCTCGCCATCATCGGCTTCCTACAAGTGTCCTTATGTGCTCCATTATAGCGCTATATAAAACCTATTGGGGCCTTCATAAAACCATAAATATACATTTTTAATGCAGCCCCCGATTCTGTTTCCAGGGAACAATGGCGGAGAGGAAAGAGGAGAGGGAGGGAGAGAGAGAGAGAAGAATGAGAGAAGATGGGGTGAGGAGAGAGAAAAGAGGATGAGAATGAGAGAGAGGAGAGTAAGAAAAGAGGAATGACAGAGAGAGGGTAGAGAAAGAAGAAAAGTAAGAGAAAGAAAAGAGGGAGAAGAAAGAAGAGAGACCAAAAAAGAGAGAGAAGGAGAGTGTGGGAGTGGGAGAGGGAAAGGAGAGAGAGAAAGAAAGAAAGGGTAGCTGTGTTGCTAATCTTTCCCCCTGGATCCAGCGCTGTGAATTCATTTGGCTGGTAGTAGGTGCACCGCCTCTGTGCATAATTCAGGTATATTAGACATTGGACAACCCAGTTTTCCACAACATATTACCATCAAAACACAGCAAAATGACACGAAATTCTTAAAGCTGCACTATGTCCCTTTCTGGTGGAGGATTCACTACCTGCTTGTCACGGGGATGCTATTGTATTGCCTGGAATATTCCACAATAAGGCATTAAACTTATATCAAATTACAGTATATCTAATTTAATTACATGTGTTTCTCAAAAATACCATATTCATGGGTTTCAGGCAAATGATTTCTTCCTGAGTTCAATGATCTTGTGAGGACCTTTCCCCATCCAAATACATAATATTTTGATTTGAATTGCGTTTTTGCTATAACAACGGAGGACCATTGCCATGCCAAATCCTTCAAATCAGGAAGGAATACTTATGCCTGAAACTCATGAATCCTCTTACTGCGACTGGAGTGACGCGTAATGTGGCCTTGTGGCGTCACCTGCTTGTCTCCATGGAGATAAGGTTAAGGTAAGGCCATACTATGAATCATTCCAGGAAAAGCCACAACATTTCCATGGATTCAACCAGGTGGAGGACTTTTCACCAGAAAAGTTACATTGTGTGCAGAGTGGTAGAGCATTTTATTAACTAAATGAGCAGTTGTGTCTTTGGACACAAAGGCACAAGTTTGGGTGTTTTGGTGCAAAGTTTGTAAAGTTTGGATTGAGATGATGCATTAGCCTTAATGGATTAAGAGAGAGAGGCTATGGCTGATTCCCAAGAAATCTGATAGCGTGGCTGCCATTCTGATCGCCGATCGCATCAGCGTGGTAAGGAACGGCGTTTGGTGCTGCAGTACAGGTTCATAATGCTAAAACAAACTTAAAGCAGAAGCTATGCTAGCCATTTAAAAGTACTTGTCATATTTCAGCGCAATGAGTCCAACATTTCTGGAATAAAGAAAAATTGACATTGACAATAAAGAAAAATTGACATTGCTTATCCCGTCTGTAACATTTTAATTTTACAGCTTGTTACTGTTCTTTTCTTCCATAGGTAAAACTAATCTTGTGCCAATAGAGCTTATGTTGCTTGCTAATTGTAAAGTAATGTCATCACTATTCCTTCCGTGTCTTTTGGCACTGGCATGACTGTGGTTGGAGATGGTAAAGAATTGTTGTCACTGCTCCATCAGTCTTCCCCAGAAGTGCTCCATAAGACTAAAGAGTGAATGACTAATGATCTATTGTAAAGTGCTTGGAGAAACTACATAATTGTACAAATTATGTTCCATAGAAGTCAAAGCAAAATCTCATCCCCAGCAAGCGACAAGTAATGACTGTGTCCCCCACTAGACTCGAGTATCAATCAAACCTAACCATTATTGTAAATTCCAACCATTAAGGCACACACTTGTGACATCATAATAAGGTGACAAACAGTCCTTAGACAACAAACACAAATAATCTTTTACATCATCCAAACAAGAACAAATTATGCTTTAGCTATTGGCACCAAATGCCTCAAACCATATTATCTACCAGCAGCAACATTTGACAAAGGAATGAATGAGAAAAGTCATGAGCTTTGACCAAAACCATTAGTATTATTATTATTAGTTGAAATGTAAGATATTGTTCCATGCAAGCAACAGCGACAAATGCTACAGTATGAATCTCACAATTTTCAATGTCTACTGTTTAAAGCAACACTGTGTAACTTTCTGGAGTGTATCACCTGCATGATTCAGTGGAAATGGAAAGTTAAAACTAAACTTTGGAATACTTGTAGCGTTATTTTGTATGCCATACTGTGGCAACATTTCCATGGAAACAAGCAGGTGGAGTCTCTCCTGCAGGCCAAGTAAGAGTCAGGTTTATGGAGATGCAAGCCCGCTCAAAGGAAGGTCACTTTTAAGTTTTTAGTACAATGAAAACATCCAAAATGTTTTTCAGCTAAAAAGTTATAATGAAAATAATAAATAATGCATATAATAAATGAAATCTTATTATGCTTCAGCTTTTGGCACAGAATTGCCTCCATGTCTTCATCAGTCTGCCCCAAATAGGCTATAGTCTATTACTAATGGGCAACTACTTCAAAGTGCTTGAAGAAACACTATATAAAAGACGTTGTTTTTGTTATTAGTTGAGGCATAAGTAAAATATAAGCCCATGCAAACAACAAATAAGTACTTGCTAATGTATTTTAATAATCATATAGTATATAGCATATCAATTCTATTCTCTGTCTTTATGATTTAAGTGACAGACATCTTAAAGTGGGACTAAACACCTAAACATCTAGCTGTAATCAGGGCAGTCTTGTGTGATGTCACCAACTACCTGAAATTGTAACAGCCAGTGGAGCCAGGACACACCTATTATTATTATTTTTTTTATACATTTCTGACCACAAAGCTGCTACTGATTCGGTATAGCATGTGTCAAAGCTGGATTTAAATTCCCAGAGAGGAGACGTGTAGCGCGGCTGACAGCAGAGAACAAGTCGTCATGCCGCGTATCTGTGTGTGCGTGTGTGTGTGTGTGTGTGCGTGTGGGAGAGAGGCAGAGCCAGGGCAGGATCAGGCTAAGGCAGCGTAATGTGTGCAGACAGGCCGCCAGCAGGCATGTTCACCGGGCCACTCTCCGCTCTGCTCCCCTCTCCTATTCAGTTATCACACCTAGCAAACCTAGTGTGTAGTAAGGAAGGATGTGAAATATATTTAAAAAATGGCTGCTATTCCAAAGGTCAAATAATGTCATTGAAAAAAAAAAAGAGAAAAAAAAGAAATAAAGAAATATATAGATAGAGATAAATAAATAAATAAATAATAAATAATAAAATAAAATAAAAATTGAGTTGACCTAATAATATTGCTTTAAGAATTGTCATACCTTCACAAGTAAAACTTGCCCAGATGTCAATAAGGCAAGAAGGAAGTTGAACTGAAAGTGTAATTAGTATTTCCATGTGGTCAAATGTTTATGTGGCTGTTTCAGTATCAATACTTGTTCAAATGAGTATGAGTTTTGATACTAGTTTTAGTATCAATCTGTATCTGGGTGTTTTGTTTTTTTTTTCAATGCTATTATGCTATTTTCTGATCTATGTTATAATGTCGTTTCCTCATCAAAAACATATCTGTTTTGACTGTTTTGTTTCATCCACATGTGTTTAACACACAAACCCTGCATATTTAGGATAAGCTCTTCTCTCAACAGAAAACACTCTGTTCCGCCTTGTGATGTCATGTTGTAAAACAGGAAGTGCTCCACTGTATTTTAAACTCCATACACCTTCACTAGAATCATTTGGATAATTTCAGCCCTGGAATTTCCAATCTCTACGAAAAAAGGTAAAAGGTAGTTATTGAAACTTGAAAACTACCACTACATGACATCACAAGGTGGAACATTTTGAGCATTTTGAGCTGAAACAAAACACAACTGAAGGTGTGTTTGTGATGAGGTAACGACACTCTAACAAGGCTTAAAGCTCACATGAGTCACGTTATATTGGACCTTTAACCTTAAAATGCTCTGTGAACTGAATCTTGATTTTCAAATATAAATGTAACTGCAATAACAATAATTGTAGGAACAAAACAAACAAAAGAACAATTTTTAGTTCTGAGCTAATTTACTTCTAAGATGACTGTGAATTTCACTTTAATTAAGTACTGTCCCTGATGTTTAATTAAAATGTCACAATCACAGTTACTGTTGATGAAATGAAATATTATACTCAGGCTGCATCCTGGTTTGGTCCTGGTTTGAGTCTCGATGTAGACTTTCTTTGGTCTAACTCTAGTCTTGGTTTAGTTCTGGATTGTTTAGTTCCAGTTTAGTGCCAAATGTTGAGTAAGTGTGAACTAGGGTTGTCAAACGTATCGAAAATCAGATACTAATCTAAACTAATCAATACTAAAACTAATATCGAAACTACATACTCATTTGAGCAGGTTTTGATACTAAAAAAGTCACATTCACAGGAGAGAAATGAACCTTTCCTGAATAGCCTTAGAATGATCTTGAGCTGTATCAGAACAAGTATAAGACACACAGACTAGTACACGCCCATGGACCATTATGGAACCAACTGGACGACTGAGAGATTACACAGATATAACACCACATGGTAATATAAAAGAATGTACTATTATTTAATGTTGAAAATCACATTCTATTGTCTAAATAAAGGCTTGAAAATCACTTCTATTGTCTAAATAAAGGCTGTTTTTATTGTCATCGTGGTATCAGAATCGGTATCAAGTCCATTCCTTAGTATCGAAATCGGGTTTGAAATTTTTGTATCGTGACAACACTAGTGTGAATACAGCAAAACTTACTGAACATCTTGCAGTCTTAGTATGAAGTTGATTTTGAGTTTGCACCTACACAATGGGAAAAGCTGCTTCTTATTAAATTGGAGAGTGTAGGGGTTCAATATAATATAAACTGCAGTCAGACAGTAGCAGTGGGGGAGAGGTGAAGACAATACTCTAAAACAATGGCGCAAGCAAAGCCGATCACTCCAATCATAAATCGTGCCTCTGTTCTATTGTTTCCAGACACTGACAAAACCCTATGCTGAAAAAAGGAGCTCTTATAAATCATTATATACAGCCAATCTTTGTCAAAATACCAGAGAGAGGGGAGGGGTTTTCTTAAAGCTATAGTACAGTAGAATGTCATTTTCAACATTGAATAACCATGTGGTTTTATATCTGTGTGGTCCATGTGCATATACTAGTCTATGTGTCTTATACTTGTCCTGATACAGCTCAAGATCATTCCAAAGCTATCCAGGAAAGGTTCATTTCTGTCCTGTGTATTTCATTTTTTTAGTATCAATACTTGCTTAAATGAGTATCTAGTTTCAACACTAGTTTTAGTATCATTATACTTTAGATTCTTATGTACAGGCCTCTATTTATTTCATACCTTAACAGTCGATCAGTTGATTTAAACAGATTTTGGTGCTGTCTTCCTACTTGGAGCAGTAAGACAATAGCGCCATCTGCAGTCAGACTTCTTCAGAACTGTATTGCAGGTGTGAGAAAGTTGGTATGCCCCCTTGTCCTGATTTACTGTGTGGTGGGCGCATTTCCGGATCTCAGTGGCCCTCCTGATCCTCTGATGGTACTTGTTGCTTTCGGTGCAACGTGATCTAGCGTTGATCTTAGCGTTGTCCCGATCCATGAGATGGTGTTCCCTCTTGCACTGGTCTGATATTGCGGCCTTAATAAATAGAGGTCTGTACATAAGAATCAAAAGTATAATCGTAAGAGAAGACCTAATGAACCTAATCAAACTAGTTTTTGTAGTTTTGGTCATCTCTCCACAGACCTGTTCTGTAACTTGGCCTGGTGGCGTCACCTGATAGATAAGTTCGATGCAATTCCAGTCAAAGCAATAACATCTCCATGGAAACAAGCAGCAGAAAAGTTACATAGGTGCATTATAGTACTCAAAGATGATTTATGTCTATTAGTCGTGTCACTGCAATGTTCCTGCACACTTACAAAGGTTAATTGCCAATATCTGCTGAGTGTAAACACAGTCTACGAAACCAAATAGCCAATTCTTCCTCATGAGTTCCTGTATAGAGACGCAATCAATTTTAATGTAATTCTAGTATGTCAATGGTAAATGTGCAGACTGGACCAAGGCTATGGACCTATATTATAACTAAAGAAGGAATAAGGATTATTGCACTACCTTCGTTACCTTCAGTGGAGTACAAATAGTAAAGTACTGTACTTAAGTAAAGTACAGATACCTAAAAATTCTACTTAAGTACATTTTACAATGGATACTTACTTTTACTTCACTACATTTGAGAGCAGGTGTCTGTACTTTCTGCTCCACTACATTTCTGAACTGGACTAAAAAGTAAAAAGTACTTTTCATATGATTTGATGGGTCATTTTTACGGTGTTCATGGTAACATCTTAACTAAGGTTTTCGATTTCAAGCTTCGGCTTTGAGCAAAACAAAAATAAATACATAAAATCCATAAGAAAAAATAAGAAACTGATTCGTATTGTTACTATTGACCAATACTGTATATGTATAATTTTTAATCAATATCATTACATTTAACACTTGTGTGAAATAATACTATAATAGTACTTTTTACTTACATTTTTAAATGGGTACTTAAATATTTTTACTTAAGTAGATTTGTTCATGTGATACTTTTACTTTTACTTGAGTAACTTTTTACCTCTGTATCTGTACTTTTACTTAAGCAACAAAACTGAGTACTTCATCCACCACTGTGAACTGAGGAGACTAAAACAGGACTAGACCAGCACTTACTCCAGATTAGAACAGGACTAAATATTTCTAGGACTACACAAGGATTTTACCAGACCACTTCACTGGGGATAACTAGGTTGTTGATGTCTAGTATATATAGTAGTATATATTGGAAAAGCAGCTGTTGGGGTCAAAATAAGACCATTGTGTTCTGTCTGCATCTAATTATAAAGTGTTTTTTTGTACGCGAACCAGGAAGTAAGGCTGGTGCGCTGTTGGCATGCAAGTTGTTGTTAGCATTACAGCTCTGGTCTCTGAAAGTTGAAAAGCGCTTATAAACTCATCGCAGTGAATTATTAGGATGCTAGGAATATGTTAAGTGAGGACTGGGTTTGGACTGCTGCAAATGAACTAGTTCTGTTTTTCACATTTTTAAGACAGTAAAAATCAGGCACAGCCCCTTTAAGATTTGGAGACGGGTCCTCTGGCACTGGGTCAAATGCACAGGAAAAAAATTAATATCAACATTTACAAATACAGAGCTAATGGTCTTAGAAATGTTTTATTTTCCATATTGTTTGCCATATTTCCACTGATCTGTATTTAACAAGAGTAATGACCTTGAACAAACGTGTTATGCTGATGTAAATACTTTATCATTACAGCACTAAATATGCAAGATGTTTTTGTAACTGACAGCAACATATGGTCTAAAGTAGTTATGGTTTTCATCCCTAAACAGTTTTTCGCTTTATTCAATTAAAACTATACATTATGGGTTGTCCTCTGGCACCAGAATCTCGATGGAACTTTCTTGGTTCAATAAAGGTTAACCGAAAATAAAACTTGCTAACCCTGTAGTTTAGAGCTCCACAAACGCTAAACGCTTTAGTATATTTATAGAAAATTGGGTGATGTAAGCTTGTGGGCTGAGCTTTGGATAAAATCAAACCGCTAAGTGTAAGGAGGGTTCGAATAGGGCTTGGGAGAGATCACTAAATTACTCAAAGAAGCATGGATGACATATAAAACCACTTCAGGAATGTTTCTGATGAGGGATCAACGTTCTAACATGGTAGAGAGCACTAAAAAGTCGATTTTGCATAATAACCCCGCTAACCACTCCTTTGAAGATAGTGAGGTACAGATCTTAGCCAAAGAAAAGAAATGGTTTGAGAGGGGAGTTAAAGAAGCAATTTTTGTTAGGAAAGACAATCCATCTCTGAACAGGAATCGGGGGCTTAGACATCATTTATCTCCTATTTATAACTCCATCCTTAGACCTATATGTAAACAAAGATAATAGTAGGGCTAGCCAGTATGCTAATAGGTGTGAGAGCACCAATTAGGGGCCTGAATGATTATGCTAAGTATGACTCAGGCACAGTTCACACTTAGTGCAGCTCAGTAGACCTAACCTAAAAAACAGAAACTGTAAACAATAGGTGTGTTAGTTTCAGTGTAGTTAGCTCCTCCCTTTAGATAGATGTAAGACAGTGTCCACCAGTGATCTGACCACAACTGAAGAAGCGGCTTGGATGAGCAGCGAAACGTCTTCACTCCTACAACTTTTTGTCCAGTTGACAGATTTGAATTTTTCTTTTACTATGGATTATACCAGGACGACTGAGGGATTACACAGAATCCCTATTTAATGTCAGCCCCCTCCTCCTTTTTTTAAGAAAGCTTTTTAAGTCAACAGTTGGTTTGAATATGGCAACGCAGAAAGGACATAAAGAAATCCAAGAAGTCCAAATACACCCACAACCTCCAAGTTTAATGTTATGGGGTTATTTTTCAAGAAAAATGAATCATAAGCCATAATGGATCATTATTATATATTATATTATATATTATATATCATAATTCAATATATACTCAAGGAAAGTAAACCTAAAGGTAAATGTCTTTTTTACCTCACTGTTTATGTCATTCAGAAAGTTTAATATGATGAATAAATAAAGTTTGGATATTGCAACATCCCTACTGTACCACATTACCATATTAAAAGCAATTTGCACATATAGGCTATGGGTGGTTTTCAGATTCATAAATGTGATGATGTCATACTCCCAGATGGGGGGCAAGGACCAGTTTGTCTTATTGATTACCTTTTGTATATTTTATAGCTAAACACAAGGTTAAGTCAAATGTTGAACCTCATTTTTATCATTAACTGGATCCAAGACCATTGACGTCTTGGGTCCAGTTAATGATAAAAATATTACAGCAGAAATCAGCATTTTAGCAATATAAATTTTAGCTCAGTCAACAAATCATTTTATTTAGATCTATAAGGATTTAAATTGAACAACAGCACAAAGGAGAGGTGAGTGAGTTAACTGAAGATTTTGTATTTTTGGTATTTATATGTAAAAAGGTAAATGGTCACATTTTTCCACCTTCAAGGCACCCAAACCCTTTACATCAAGGAACCACTCACCCATTCACGCACACATTCATGCACCAGTGTCCACAGACTCTAGGGGCGAGGTGGATTAAGTATCTTGCCCAAGGACACAACGACAGCATCCATCTGTGGGAGCTGGAATCGCACAGCCGACCTGTGAGTCAGTGGATCTGATCGCTCAACCAATGATGTTTATGTCGAGAGTGGGATTCGAACCACCAACCTTCGGATCAGTAGACAAAAACTCTACCAACTGAGCTACTGTCGCCCAAAAGGCAGATTAAACTCATGATTCACAAGTTTAATCTGTTGTTATATAAATACATTGTTTCCTAATACTTTTCTAAAAATACGATAGAAACTACGAAACGGTACAAACTATATACTTTTTGTATGAACTGCTTTTGCCACGCCCCCTTGTAACATGTCTTCAGTCGACCAAGAATTTCATTAGCCGACTACAGCCCTAGTATTTTCCGAGTAAACACCCATTGCAAAGCCTTAAATGTAACCATAATTATTTTGTTTTAGCACTGCAGTCAGCTTTCTACTTTTAGTACAAGGCAGCGGGGCACTCACATTTTCTGCAGTTTTACCCAGGGAGCTTGACTTTGTAGTGCTTTCTTTTAGCTTCTCCAGAAAGTCACTTGTTTCTATGTAGCTGTGTCCTCTTGCCTCGAGAGAAGTGAGACATCAAACTATAATTCACCGTACGGCTGTTAAGCGCGCTGGCATTTTGGGAGAGAAGGTAATCGGCTACGGGTGCTCCAGACACTGGCCCGCACCCTTCACGCCTTTTACTGTCCCTGGGTGCTTTTCTTCCCTTGTGGGTGGCTTCAGAGGTTGAATAATTTTACATAATAATCCCGTGCCGACTGATTTCATGTCCTCTGTCATGACAAGCATAAATCTCCTCTTTTCATCTTCCTCTTGGCCTCCCGTTTTGTGTTTCTAGCAGCATCCTTCTTCCCATATATTAACGATTTGACCTCAGTTTGTCCAAGCCATCTTGATCTAGACACTAAAGGTGCAGTGTGTAGCTTTTCTGGTGGAGGATCTGCCTGCATGTCTAAATGGAAATCACGACTGGAGTTGGCACAATTGTCAAAATCTTGTCATGGCTATAGTTTAGACCCCTACAAACATGTTCTGAAATGCATGGGATTCTTGTATCAGTCTATCGGTTCATATTTCGATGTGCGCTCTGAACAAAACCCTACATTTTAAACATATCGCAAATCGGATTGCCATGGCAACACTCGTTAGATTATTTTCCGAAATCATGCAGCCCTACATCTACTATCTATCGCCATGGAGTCAAGCATGTGATACCACCAGGCCAAGTTACAGGTCAGATCTGTGGAGAGGTGACCTGGCAAGTTTTTTAGCGATAATATCACCTGTAATTGAATAAATACAAGATACATAAGTTTAATGTCGTATTGCGGAACATTCCAGGCAAAGCGATAACATCTTCATAGCAGATCCCCAACCACAAAATGTACATAGTGCATCTTTAACGTCCAACTCTGAACTATATGACTTAACCAGTTTTGTTTTGTTTTTTTTGTTTTTTTTTATCTACATTTCAAAAGTTTAGTTATTTTATTGATCACTTTCCAATACCAAAAGTGGTCTTTGAGCAGCTCTAACCTAAGAATCCCTCTACTTATATATTCACTGTCCTTCCTCTGTACAAGTCCAAATCTAGAAACTTAAAGAGGGGGTATTACACTCCTACGGGGCATGAACTGCTAACACATAGCGTATTTAGATCACCATGTTACCTTTGATTGTTTTGAAAATGATATATTTGCCAAAAACATCCTACTTTATGAAATTAACTTTCATTTTTGTCGCTTTGAGTCCCCCGCACTAAGTCACTTCCCCTTCAGAGTGTATTAGTAGTGTATTATGCTTTTGTATATTTATGGAAAATTGTTGTGCCCAGGAGAGATCGCTAGATTACTCAAACATGCATGGATGACACAAAACCTCTTTAGGCATGTTTTTGATGAGGAAACATGGTTATAACATGGTAGAAAGCTCCAAGAAGTCGATTTTGCATAATATCCCCTCTTTAAACATAACCTGTCCCTCTTATGTACTCATTCCAAACCCTGTCCTCTATGAACTAACAGAAGCTGCTCTGCCTTCTGTCTCGTGTCCCCTCTGTTTGATAGCAGTATATTGTAATAGTATCATCTGTGAAAAAAATAAATGAATGTGTCAGCTATTATTCCCGTGCTCCTGTTGGGTTACATCCAAGTGTCTTTAACAGTGAACAAATGGCTGCAGATAAAAATGTGGCTATTTCAAGTCCACATAAATTAGCTCACACTGAGAAACAACACAGCACAACAAGAAGTAAAGAAAGACTGTCAACTCATTTAAATTAAATACAACGAGCGGATAGGTCTACAGCTTAAGTCAACGCTACTATAATAGTTTAAAGGTGCACCGTGACCTCTCTGATCTGCCTCCTGCTTGTCTCCATGGAGATGCCTAGGATGTTCCATAGTACGGCATCAAAGTTGCATCCATCATGTACTTATTTAAATCCACACTATGTCACATTTTTTGCCATAAAATAGACATGTAAACATTTTTCATTATGGATGTTTTTATAGCACTGAAGAAAATAGAAAAACATGCATGTTTACTCTGAGCGGGCTTGCATCTCCACAAACCTGACTCTGACTAGTATGACATCTATTTTCATGGAGAAGTATGGTTTTAACTTTCTATTTCCATGGAATAATGCGGTTGATTTTCCACCGTCAAAAACGTATATACTATCACTTGAATCAACAGTTGCTTTTCTTGATTAAAAATGTTTTGTTGCTGTGAACTTCTTGTCTCCATGGAGATAGAAATGTTGAATGCATATTGTGGAACATTTCAACCAGATAGAAAAATGGTAGTAGCTAAATAAATCATCTGTTCTTCTTTAAGATTAATGAATTTGTACATAGTTCCTGACAAATAAGAATAAACTAAACAAGGCAATCACCATGGAGACAAGCAGGTGGCAGACCCAATTCAAAATGTATGAAACCCATCTTAACATCACTGATAAAGAACCAACATTACAAGATCTGGAGAAGTATCCATATAGCTGCCCACTGCTCCTGACAGGTTTAAACTGTGGCTTTGACAGATGGGCCAAATGAAAATAACAACTTTCTCTACATGTAAAACAATTATACCTTACTATGATCCAAACCAATACATTACAACGTCACAAATCTGGTGCAATGTGCAGTAGTTTCCTTAGCGAAATGCACAGTGATTGTAATGTGATAGTGCTCTGAAGGAGGAGTTATGTGGGGAGCAAAGGGGACTCAGAGCATCAAAAAACTAAAGTGAAACGTCATGTTAATTGCTGGGTTACAGATGACATCACAACATTCTATCAGACAATAATATTTAATACAGATGGGGGCAGCTAAGATGAATATTGTTAAAATGCAGATGTGTGTTGAGTTCTTGGGTCTGGTCAATAATAGAAATGACCAGGTTCAATATTTGTTAATTTACCTTTTAGATATTTCATGGCAAAGTACAATGTGATCAATAGAGAAAATTGGCTCTAGGTCCCATCTGGGAGTGTGACATCATCACATTCTTGAGTCTGAAAAACACCGTTATTCTTGACGTATATAGCATTTTCAAAACAATAAAAGGCAACAATCTAAATGTTCTGTGTTAGCAGTTAACACGCCATAGAAATGTAATACCCCATCTTCAAAATGCTGACTTCATTGGCTTACCTTCATCAACTCCTACAGTGTTATTTTTAGCATATCTGACAACAGCATAACGTAACAGAGCCACCCTTTGTAACAGATACATTTGTGATCACGTCTCCTCTACTCCACACCACATGATCTGAACAAAAACACGGCTCCTCTGATTGTTCTTCCCCCTCTCTGCGCTGGTAAAGTACTGATCGTGGCTGTAGTATTTCTTGTGACTAATCACATATAATTGTGTGTGACTTAGCGCTGGCATTCATGAATAAGTTAGTACACAAGCTTCAGCAATTAATACAGATAGGGCTGAAAGTGTAGGCAAAACATTGTCCAGAAAAAACAATAGGAGGAGTGTGTTTATTTTCTCTAGAAGCACATTATCTGCTAATAGTTTCATGTAAAAATCAAGTTAAAGTGGGATACATTTCACATAGAGCTGCTAAACTGGGCAGTGCCTGGAGGACTAAAGAAATGAGTGAGGGGGAAGGTGGGATGGGGGCTAGACGTATGGAACAGTGTGGTCGGTCTAACCACAATTTGCCCCTGAAGCCAGGTGTTTGTAATCAGAAATACCTGGCAGTAATCAGGGCAGTTTTTCGTGATGTCACCAAGTACTTGAAATCGCTTTTGTCACTTCTATATAGAACCTTCTGCGGTTCTATCTGCCATCGCTGTGGAGGCCCCTTTTTAGAGGGAATGGTTCTATTATAGAACCTTTAATAAAAGGTTAATCTGAAAGAACCCTTTTTAAAAGAATCACTTGTCCCAAATGGTTCAATTGATACTTTGCAGTGACATTGCGCTGGAGGTGTCCTACATGTATCTCTATGGTGGAATGTTCAGCAGTTACCATGGTGACACAATGCACACATTAGCAAATGCTGCCAAAAAAGTTTTTAGATTGTCTGAAAACTCAAGAAAAAATACAAAATGGATTTAAACAACACATTTTCAGGGGCCTGTGATCAATACGAGCATTAACGGTCCTGTTTATGTGTTTGATTTTCAACACAAAAGATGAGAATGACTCAATGACTAACTGAAAACCTGTTGGCTAATCCCATCTTGTGACAGTAATTTGTGTGAGAGACTTGTTTAACCTCTATGTTGTCCTGGGGTCATTTATGACCCCAAAAGCAGCAGAACTGTCATTTTTTCATTAGATGGGCCTGTTGTTCATTTCTATGACTTTTATCAATAATGAAAATTTTAAAAGAAAGATTGTATAAGGACTGTATGAAGAAAGGTTACGTTGAAGTTCCTCTGGGGTCAATTTGACCCCAGTTTGCTTCTATTATAACTAAAATTACATAGTTTTAAAATAATTTTGGGCTCTATTTTTAGCCTAACCGATACAAAATGTATTTATTTATTTTATTTTGGCCAATAGGCCTTGTTTTAGTAAGAAAAAAATTGCATTTTTGGACCCCAAAATGTCCTGTAACTCTTACTTTCCATCACTGTACTTGACAAACACTATTTGGTCAATTGCCAAGTGGGATTTGCCAAACTTTAGTGACAAAAAAAACTTTTAATTATTTTGACTAAGAGCAAAAAGTGACATTGAAGTTCCTCTGGAGTCAGTTTGACCCCATTTTGTTTTCTCTTTTAACTCTTATAACCCTGGGCTCTGTCTGTCAGAGGACATGTTGTCTTATGGAGGTACAAGTCTCTGTGGGGCTCTGACTCTGTTTGAATTGAGTGTTTTTAGTTCTAAAGCTCCAGTCACATATTTAGAATTATATTTGAGCCCTGTGTTAGTCCTGATCCTGTATGATCCAAAATTATTTTTTGAATGATTTTTGAAGGAATTTCAATCAAAAAGCATCTTTTTCCAAACACAAAGATGGATCTGTGGGGAAAAAACACCATTTGGTTATACATAAACACTGGGTTTTTGCAGAGGTGTTGGGAGAGGTCCTATGAGATGCATATTTCATAAAAGTTGTCAGTCTGGAGTTTGAATGAAGTTGGTATGAAAGGCCAAACACAGAAATGTAAGCAGGACTCACTGAATCCCACTGAAATGAATGGGACAGTGACTTCAACGTCACTTTTTGCTCTCATTCAAAAATCTCACATTTTTCAAAAACAGCACCCACACTAAATTTAGGCACCTTCCACCTTCTAATTCACCAAATATTTGTATTCAAGTACAGTCATACATGGCGCACCTAATGTAAATGAAAGTATCCCTTTATTCAAATGTCTGGAGATGAATTTAATGTATGCTTTTTTAACTCATTTATACTGTATCCGTGTTATTTAACCTTCTACTTAGCTCAACCATGCACGCTGATGCATTGTCTCTCTTAACATTTGATTAAACATTCATATAGGCCTTATAGCTTATTACATTTTTGTCCTTGGCATTTTCAAAACTAAAGCCAAATCACGTCATACAGACTTGTATTTCAAACGCCACCGCTTTTACTCAGCGATAATATTGCACCATTAGCGCCACAAGAGCCTCATCACTTTCCGGAGCGCAATCAGCGTCATTTGGCACTAGCACGACACCGAGGTGCAAAAGCCAACTGCCAATAACCGGAGCACTTATGACGAAAAGCGCGCATTACACAACGCACAAGGCCGCTGCTGTTTCTGTCTCATCAACTGACTATCCCGTCACCGTGGGAGCGCGAGGAGCGGAGAGGAGCTGACGGTGAGGGCGGACCCGCGTGGACCGAGGCACGAGAGCGTCTCTGTCCACGGTGCTGAACGGGAGCTCATTCAGATGGAGCCAGGGTTGGAGAGAATACTTTGAAAATGTACTTAGAATACAGAATACTGAATAGCCCACCTGCGTTAAGGTGTATTTTCTAATGTATTCCCTTATATGGTCCAATGAGTATTCTGAATACTTAGAATACTTTCACATTGAGTTGCATTGCAGTGTTAAAACGTGACATAAGACTAAAACAGCTTCATTTTTCACTAATTGGAGAGCTGGGTTTTCAATTTAATAGTGTGCAGTATAATTACATAGTGACGTATTCCTTCGATTTTAGGGAAACACAGGCCTATTCTGAATTCCAACAAATTAAATAGTAACTGAACCGGAATACAGTTACTCATATTTTTATTTTCGGAACATAGCCTATTTAGTTGCTTCCCAACACTGGATGGAGTCAGATGGAGAGGGCGCCGGTCCGATGAGCGGGGGCGCGGTATATTTTCGCGCATTGTAGCGTGAGTAATCGACTGTTGACATTACGGCGCATCTGTTTCCCTTCTGTTGGCTGAAAAGCCCGTGAAGCGCGTGCATCTTTGTGAGTGAGCGCGCGCCTGGAGTGAAGGTGCTCTCAACATGGCCATGTACATGTGTTACCAGGACTAAACCGGGTCCGAATCTACAAACCACGTCTAAACCATGCAAGAACGGTGAATGAATATAAAACAGGTCTGACTGTTACAAATTTAAGACTTAACTGGGACTGAACCAGGTCTAAATCAGAACTTGCAGGTCAAAACGAAAGCAAGACCACCTAGGTTTAATTCTGGTTTATACCCGGACTAATCCAGGGCTTGATCCATCCACATCCACACCAAGAAAACAGGTCTGAGCTAAGACAGAACTAAACCAGGACTAAACCAGGACTTATCTGGGTATCCACTCTGTATATGCTACTTCAGTATTTCTGGAGAAAAAATGGCCCTGGCCTTGAAAATCTCCAGATGCACGGAGACGCATATGTCGCTCCAACACAAAGGCAAACAGGAGCGCATTTTTGGCTCATTGTGCGGATAAATGACAAATACGCGCAGTTTGACGAAGCACATGCCTCGCAGCGACCGCTCAAGTCGCACATCTGTGGATTATCAGCCACGAAGCAAAGCGCTTATCTCCAACTCACGAGAGATGACGGAGCGACCACGGTATAAATAAACCCATAAAAAGTTGAACAGTGCGAGTCGAAATAGCCACAACCACTCCTTTCTTCACTAAATTCAAATACGTGGCACCAAATCAGCCACGATTCTCACCGCTGTGGTTAAAATACGTTATAATTGCTATGAAACACAATGGAACGATGTAGTTAGTGCGCACTGCTCTTCTCAAACCTGTAACCAATTCTCAACCTGTGCGTAATAGTCGCCTATTTTAGAAACAGTCAAAGCAACGGTAAAGCCCAACCTGGGTGAAAATGTCATACGGTTTTCAATGTTGGCGACCATCTGGATTAAAATATGCAAGGCTCACCGTACATAACCGTGCACGCTCTAGCTCCAGAAAAAAAGCCAGATTCTTACATAAAAAAGGCGAAGAGAGGAGATTAAATAACAGTTCTTACCGGAAAATGGGACTCGACGTTGGATCATGTTCAAATTCGCTCTCCCCCGTTACCCGTGCATGGCGAGCCCGAGGTGCGCTATACTTCGGTGCCAACGCTGGAAGAGAGCTCTCCAGTCGGACTCGGATCCACAATAGAGCGACAGGGGCGGGCCAACTGCGCTTCCATCGGCGTTGCTGGTAATTGGGCAGCGTGAAAAACGAGGGCTCCGAGGGGCATTTATCACCGAGCCGTGCGTTACAGAAAACTGGACCGGGTTAGGTGATGCCGAGTGCGGACACAAGAACAGGAACAGCCGCCTCCCTGGGCTGGAGCGGAGTGGGCAATGATGAATAAACAATAGGCAGAGAGAGAGAAAGGTTGTGTCTTAAACGGTGGCCTGGGGATAAGACGGTAACAATGATAAATGGTAGCGGCGCGGAGTTCACATGCAGCCGCACATACATGTTTGTAAAGACAGAGTGGGCGTTTTGCCACAGAGGAATCAATAGGAGATTTCCAGTTTATCATACAGTGTGTAGTATAGGCCTATAGTCTGTTGTGACAAAGTGGCATACAGTACGAGCTTTAATGAAATACGGTGGGCGACAGTGGTTGTGCTTATCCTTCAATTCAAAGGTCAGTGGTCTGAACCCAACTCAGCTCAGTTCATACTTTGTTGTGTCCTTGGGCAAGACACTTTACCCACTTTGCCTCTCCATCACTGTGGCAGCTTTCATCAGTTTCATCAGAAGTGGCCTGGCACTAAATGTGGTGTGAATGAATAATCCAATGTAAAGTGTGTTGCGTATTTGTGTCACATTATTAGTATTAAAGTGGCCCTATTATGTAAAATGGACTTTTAGAGCTTTTAACCATTTTATAGTTATTTCCCCTTCTCATTTACAAACTCGAAGTTGTATTTGGCATAATTCATACATGTTTGAATAATCAAAATAAAATAAATAAATAAATAAATTTACAGATGGTAGCTTTAAATATCAAATCTAAGCAATGCTCCCACTATCTTTGTATATTATTGGTAAGTACTGTTCTGGGATTCTTGGGCCAATGCGATTGTTCTGAAATATTCTGCCAAAGGTCAGGAGAGGACTTTGTAGAAAGGCTCAACCAGAAAGAAAAGTGTAGTATAACTTCACAAAGTTCAAATGTTTCTCATTTATGAAGTACCTTTCCACTGTCCACCATTGTCTTCCAGTCAAGACACCTGATGTATTCACATAAAGGCCTCTTCTTATAGGCAAGTTTATTTGTATAGCATAATTCATACACAAAGTAATTCAAAGTGCTTTCCCGAATAAGAAAGACATTAAAATCACAATACAACAATCAACAATGATCAACAATAATGATCATAAAATGAACATTAAA